>JBBPCS010004149.1:0-11591 GCA_037974645.1 Hollardia meadi
AGAGGTTTTAGTCACCCACCAAAGGAAAATCACCAGTGCCAAAATGGTGAATGATTATTGATAGATTGAAGATAGCAATTCAAATCCTCTCTGAATGTGTTTAACAATTTACCAAAACACTGCTGAACAAGCAGAAAATGAAACCTTTTGTGATAAAAAAAAATTTCACCTGGGATATATAAATATTTGTCACTAGGACAGAATAGGTCAACTACTACTGCACTGCAGAGCTGTGTTGTTACATGTCAAAAAGAAGTTATTTAATTAATTAAATAAATTAAGTAATTAAATAACATTAATGAGACTTTGTTATACTTAAAAAATGAAAAATTATTTAAAAACTAGAGGTCATCACTCAGAATCAAATACACTTATGTATACTGCATTTTTAACTATTTTGTAGTGAATACTAACTCACCTTCCATTCATCCACCTTCTCATCATATTTCTCTATAGCACGTCTGTCTGACTGCAGCTTCTCCTTCATTGGCTCCAACTCCTTCTCCATCTCAGCAACCTGCAACAATAATATTTAGATGAATGACCTTTGAAGTAAATACTGCACTAATCCAGTTTCATTGGGAGGAGTGGCCAGAGAGGGGTGGAAATTCCTAATTGGAGGAAGAAAATGGGAGAAAATGAGCTCACCAAAGCCCAAGCCATTTGCTTCTGCAACTCCTCCAGTTTGGTGTGCATTTCATCAAGTGACGCCAGGCTCTTATAACGGTCCTCTTTCTCCAGGTACTTCTGCTTCAAGTCTTTCAAACACTGCAAAAGTCACATAAGGTCTAGTAAAACATGATTAAAAAATAGGAGTAGATATGTTTTACTGGGGAGCTATATTAGTGAAAGGATTAAACATGAAAATGAAGCCTTAAAATTGGAAACAGTATATTATTTTCCAGCATCAATATAGTTAAACCTGAAATAACTTTTTGACCACCTGGGGGCAGCAAAATATCATGTTATGGTGAACTTGTTTAGCAGACAGTAGCTTATTAATACATCCCGCCGTTACAGAAAAACATCAGCTTTCATTTGAAGTCATGTTTCTGGTCACATGGCAAACGTCCAATACTCACTGTTCACTCTGGTCTCTATCAATTCCTGAATGAAATCTATGGTTCTTTAGCTGCTAAATGCGTCACCATGTTCACCAGCTAGTCGCTACGTGTGTCTGTCTGATGTTTGGTGCAGAGCAGTACTGTAATGTGGGTTTTTGCAGTTTTTTTCAGTGAAAACGGCCATCTGCTGCAGCCGAAGACAATGTTATATGAGCAGTGACGGTGAGCAAAAACAGTAAAGGTAACAGTAAACCAGACAGCTAGACAATGAGCTGAAACTCGCTGTAATGCTCAATAAAGCGTGGAGGTGAGCGACCCCTTTCACATCGTTTTCTGACCATCTTTGGACTTTTGTTATTATATAATATCAGTAAGAACCATTTTAAATATGTGGAGGATTAATCAGGATGACTAATTCTTACTTCACTATGTTGTTCAACTTTATCTTCTGTCACATGTTTGGTTTTTTTAATGTAGATGAAGTCGTCTCTCATCTGCTCCAGTTGGGTAGCTTTCATAAAAAACTGCAAGAAGAATTAAAAACAAAAAAAACAATCAACACGTAACCAAAGAAATCTGTCTCAGTTAAAGTTCACACAAAACAACAGACAATTACCTTATATTTGTCCCCCTCTCCTTTGGAGTGTAGGAAGTATTTGCTCATCTCTTGAGTGAGAACTGACACAGGATTGTTGACCTTAGGAAGAAAACCAAGTAAATGACTCCCTCTCACCAACAAAGGTTCATCCCACAGGATTTAATTTTGTTGTAACAAAGTTTAAACAACGTTGTACAGAAAGATTTGCATAGCAGATACCTGTATATTAAAATTGTCTAAGATGGACAAAAGCTCTTCCTTTTTGCTTGAGACAAGTTGACCTATTAGGGGAGAGAAAAAAAAACATGTTTATTCAAATAGATACAGGAAATGGTCATTTGTGTACTAATAATTCAAAACTTTGTCTATATTGTTTAATTTTCACTCTTGCACTACAGCCATTTTGTTAATGATCATCTAACAATTTGTTTTTGATCAATCAAATAATCCATCATCCAGTATCAGTAAGTGGTGAAAATGTTGTACAGTACAGCTCAACGTGACAGGAAACTTTTTTTTTTAACAGTTCATAACCCAAAGATATTCACATCAATACAAATACAAGACATGGAAAAGCAATTATCACATTTAAAAAACTGGAACCATCAAATGAAAAATCACCTAAATGATGTTTTATAAGAGGACAAATATGGTCACTGGAAACAGAAACAATGAGTCAATCTTAAAGGCCACGTGAAACGGAAGGCAGGCTGTGATTTGCTTCCTAATATTTATGTATTTCCTGTACACATGGCCTGAGTTGGGCCAAACACGACATCCGACGACAGACGGATGCCTGAAGGAGGCCAGTTTGACCACAGGAAAAAACAGTACCAAGGTGGTTTTCTTGCCGGTTTTGGCAACCCGGGGCTGAGTTAGCCAATAGGACCTCTGCATAGTTAATCGAGCTAGCGGTAACTGTCTAACAGCAGCTACAACAAGTCATGTCATTGGCCCATCAGGAAACAATGTAAACCACCTCGATACTGGATTCCTTGTTTTTCAAACTGGCCTCAGTTCATCTCGGAGGCTGTGCCCGATCTCCATCCAGCCATGTTCACCAGCTCCTGAGCCTGGTACAGTTAGTGTCTGCTAACGGTTACTTCAGCAACAAGTAAAGTCATCTTTTCATCTGGAAACTCCATAAATCACAGGGAATTGAGGCCAAGCAGCCAGAGGACATCAGAGCAAAAACCAGAAAATATTTTCTCCATAAAATATGATCCAGTTTCACCCAAATCAGTGAATAAAGTTGTGTTTTAGTGCTGTGCCCTTCTGAAATGAAACATTAAGCTAGCGCTTTCGTGCCTCTGAAGATTGATTGATGGCTGGATGTCATATTATTGGTCTAAAATAGTTAGTACTAGCTGGTGTAAGAAAACATCAGATTTTGTTTTCCCAGAAGAAAAAAAATTATCGGATTTTGATATAAAAATATAAACACTTTTTTTTTTTTTGGCTTATATTTTTAAAAGGGGGCACTTTGTGGCCGTGGATGTAATCTAAAAGGGTTAAAAACACATTTTTCGTTAAAGCTCAACTTTAAGAAGATACTGTAACCCCTTGATTCCACCGGGCACCTCTCTGTAATGTCGAATGTCCAATGCTGTTTTGTTCCGTCCTCTACACGGCTTCATACCCCACCGGGAGCATTTGAGATTTGAGATTTTTCCTTCCATGGGCGAGTAGGCTATGTAGTTAAATTGTTTCTTTTGTGTCCGTTTTGAGAAGTAAAACACGATCCGGAGTCTGCACAGGGTGTTTTATTTTGAAATTTTACCATTCCTGTGTCTGACTTCCTGCCTAACTCAATCTGCTATGTGCAGCTTCACATGGCTTCCGTCAAAGGCGCATATTCCCCGTGGAACTGCGCCACACCTGGTGGAATTACAAGCAATGTCTACAATGGCAGTGATTAGGTCTGGTGGATGCAGCGCAGATGTGCCCGGTGGAATTTTGTGGCAAGCATGATTTGTAATAACTTTTTACACCCTTACCTGAATTGCTCTTCAGCTTATATGTTCTCAAGCCCTCACGTGTTATTCTCAGGTCTACAATGATGGCTTGACCATACACCTCAGGTTTGTAAGCATCCCTTCCTTTGTTACGTAGGGTGATCGATACATCAGCTGAGCTGAGGGGACAAAATAACACACCTTAAAATCAATTGAGAGTCAACATTTAATAGAAATTACCTTTGAATGTGAGGTATGAGAATTTGTTATGGTGTTTCGAGTGTTGAGGCACTACAATTTGCCTCAGAAAGCGTGAAAAAAAAAGTACATCGCATTATGTGGTGCAATGTTTACCTTTCTCCTTCCTTCACAAAGCCCTTGAGGGATGACCCTCTGTTTGTTGCCAGTGCATTACCACCCAAGGCAACTATGAGAGCTGTCAGAACGGCACTCTTTCCACCTGCCACACAAGCAGTTTGTAGACAAAAAAAAAGATATTTAGACACTGTAATAAACAAAAAACTAAATGGAAGACAGACACAAAAGAACAGAGGGTATTCCAGAAAGAAGAATAACCCAAAGTAAAAAGCCTGACTTATATTTACATAAAAACATGATTTAGGTTTAATCCATTACACAGATCCAATGTGGGGCTAACAAGATGGTTTATGATAATTGCACTTGCACAACTTAAAACTACAGACAGTCGAGCACTGATTACATCAGTCAATGATGGATATTTACAATTTTCACAAGCAGCACATATTAAACACACAGAATGGAGGAAATATTGTATAGAAAGAAAAGCAAAACACACCAGCACCCTAACCCCCCCCCCCCCCAAAAAAACAAAATCTAATAGTTTATTGTGGATCATTGCAGAGTTGATGAAAATCACACTGTAGGTAATGACTAATTAGTTTGTTGTATCAGTGCTCATCTCTTATAATGTTGCTACCATGGGTCTAAATGAATGTAAAATATTGTTTACCTGATGGAAGTACTAAAATCTTGCATACAAATCTATGATTTAGCAACATTTTAAGTACTATAATTAAAAAATATTTTTGAGACAAGATAGTTTGCATTTTCTGTTAATTAGAAAAATATTTTTCTATACAAGCATGATCATCCAGTAGATGACACACCAGCTTCCATATAGTAATGGCTCTGTGCTCCTTTTAATTTGTAAAATGTTAAATCCAGCTACATCTTTTATTTTTATTGAGCTTGTGCCAATGGGCTATAATGTTAACTTCCAAGAGATTAAGGCAAGTTCAGGGCATCAGTTGCTCTAATAACTGGCACACACTTCCAGTAAACCTGGTTTCTGGAATGAGAAACGAGGATTCCTCTTAATTTCAGTTAAAAAAAGATCTGAGTACTTCCTCTTTTCTGGAATACCTCACTGGCTAAACGGTTACACTCACTTCCATTGTTGCCGACTACAAAGTTGACGTTGGAACCAAAAGTGAACGGGCCGAGGAGAGAGTGGCACATGAAGTTCTTCAGTGTGATGCTCTCCACAATCCCTGCGTCACTCACCACCTCACCAGCACACAGCACCTAAACACGTTATTAATGTCACTTCTCTCCACATACATGATGCAAATGTGATACATCTACCTTGAGGATTTCCTAAAAGTTTCTAAAAATTTCAGAGATCCTACTAAGAGCAATGTACAACTTCTAATTAACAACAACAAAAAAAGCTATAACGTATGTTTTGCAGCATGGCAATGACAATAACCTGTTGACTCAGTAGATCTTCCGGATCACTACCATTAACATTTGCATCTTCGCCTTCGTCGTTCTCCACAGTCTTTGCCCGTTTGGTGGGCTTGTCAACGACGGGGGTGCTTTTCCTTTTTGACATCTTGGGCACCTCGCCTAACTTACATAGGAGGAAAATGAAACTGGAAGAGATTGCACACAAGTTACTCTTAATTCCTATCATACAGTCAAGCGGCTTCTTGAAATGTAAACAGCGAGTCTACTTTATTCCCTAACCGAAAAGCTTAACGTTAGCCATAACATTTGTTGGCTTTGTTCGTTCGGCATATCTTTCGGCAACAGACTTTCAGAACATCGGTCGCATATTAATATTAAACGGAAACAGTAGAGTAACCTTAGCAAATCTAACCACCTTAGCTAGCTGGCTAACTAACGCTACAAGCCAAACAAAGCGTTAACAACTATCCAGCCAGCAAGACAGAAGCTAAGTATATTGTGGTTAGTTTCTCGGCGTTATAAGAAATTGCAAGGACAGATATGATATGGAGTGACTGCTTACCTGGCAGACGCCAGCCACAAGCACAACTCAACATATAGAGTGCCACAACACTATCTCTACCTATCAAATGGTACCACCACACTGTCTTATCGAATTCGCGCCCACTAGTCTCCTGGAAATCTCGCGTGAATACACGAGGTAACAATGAATTGGCTATGTTTTCAATAGAATATAATGAATATGAACACAAATAAAGGTAAAACAAAATCTAATGATTCAAAATAGAAAAATAACGATCGAGCCTGAATTGTTTTCATGCAGATAAACTGCAAAGAAAACTTGATTTTTAAACAGATAAGGGGATTCATTGTTGATAATGCATTTTTATAGATACAATGTCTACATACTACACAGACTGCAGTGCAGGTGCCTGGTCAATAGTCAATCTTTGCTTTCCAGGATACTTTGAACAACATTCAAAGTACAATTTTTAATATGTTGTGAAAATTGTGCTGTAGTCCTCAACGTTTAGGGAGACCTAACGGCGGGCACTGGACACTACAGCATAGTCATTCACGGCTAACGGAGGACAATATCCACTCTATTATCTTCTGAATTAATTCTGCATTTAAGTAGCTTAATATTTCATGTAGAGTTTCTTTCATTATATTGGCAAATTAAGGAGTGTTCTATAGGGAGAATAAATGGCCATGACCCTTTAATTTTCATGTAAAACGTGATGCAATAAAAGGAAGGGCCCACTAGTGTATATAAGCTAGATGCAAGTAAGTAATAACCCAAACAAAACAAATCTTTCAGCCCTGCCAGTGATGAATACTTTATTGTATACTGTTACAGCAGTTTACAAAGTTCACAAAAAATAGCAGTATTCAAGGTTTCAAAACAGGTACAGTTAAAGCACATTGCTGGCTCCTGGCAAGTCTCCCAAGGCCAGGAACCTATTTAGTTTGAACTCGTAGTCAATGGGACGTTCACTGGGAGGCCTGTAGTTCCCTCTCATTGTTGAGCTCAGGTAGGGAATGAGCGCACAGTTCTCTTCAAACAAGGCCAGCTTCTTTTTGTACGTCTGTCTGGTGTAGTTTGTGCTTTTGTGGTTGAAAGCTGTAAAAATATGAGATCGAATTCATTAGCAACAGTAAGTTGATAAATAAAATAGTACTTAACATCCTTACCACCATCCTTACTAGATTTAAACAATTTACTCATGGTATTCTATTTGGACATAAGACTACTTTGGCATCTTACTTACCTTTCAGATAGAAAGCCACATAGAGGAGTGCTGATCTTTGTATACTGAGGAAGGGATACTTTGGTTTGAGACACCCAACAGCTGTCATGGCCTTGATGACTGCCACTGCCACACCCTGCAATAATACAAGTGTAAATCAAACTAGGGCAGTCAAAGAGACTTCAGAAATGTACCTATATCAATTTCTGAGGTTATAAACTTAGCTGCTGACAGTATTATTACAGAATACTGTGATATTGTTCAGATGTGTTTGGGTGTGTGTCTGACCTGTTCCAGGTAGCCCAGAGTTGGAAGGGAGGTGAGGGGTACAGGCTCACAAAGAGGAGGAACCTTACTGGGCAGCTTCTGGTCCCAGTAGGTTTCAGGAATCCTTGATGGACAACGCATCAACACCAACTTTCACTTGATAGATTGGCAGTTATCACAGCCAAATAACATTACAGTCTTTATTAAAAGTAGTAGAAAGACTTTAAAACATGACTAACCAAAAAACATTTATAAAACATACAAAGAGCTCCACACCTCAAAAACTTGTCCTGTTTCTGCTTTGTCTCACAAATGTAGATCCGTTCTCTGTATTCCACAGCATATTCCATCTTTCCTCGAACCAGGGCTTCATATCTAGGGACAAATGAACCTTGTTTTGTTTTGGGTCTTAGAAAATGTAATGTCGAGACATGATTTTTTTTTAAAATAGACTCATCATGTATATGTCAGAGTTAGCTTTCTTCTTTGAGATGGAACTTGAGGAGGACATATGCTTATTAAGGTGAGATAGAGCTGGAGTTAGATTTGAACTTTATAAGGATGAATAGTGTACCTTTGCTTTCCATCCAGATAAGTTACCGGGCAGAATCCCTTCATCTCAGCTTGCTGTGGGAACCTGTTCTTCACCTGACTCTCAGTTAGCTTTCTTGGTAGCAGGTGGGGTTGTGGAAGAGGGTGTGGGCAGCCAGGAATCACAAACTCATCTGGAGTGATCAGGAACCGCTGTGGTTGAGAGAGCAATTTTCAAATTTTCTTTCAGTTACTGTTAACATAATTTATGAGCAAAAAAAATGTTGTATTTTGTTTATTCTGCACAATTTCACAGTAGAAATCTACTGAATAACGTGCAGCTCCACTACACTGACCTCTAAATGGTCTTTGTCACACATCTTGTAATAGTGTCCCCTGTGCTCAGCAGCATGAGTTAAAGCTCCAATTTCAGAGCAGTCCACCAGGTGGTAATGTAGAGCCAGGCACACTGGGCAGTACTGACCAAACTCTCCCAGACGATACTGCATCTCCTGGGGCGTGATGCAGAGTCTGTTGATGCAGGCTGCTTGCCCTGTGAAATTAAAATGCATGGGGAGGATGATGTAATTCTTGTTCTTGGGAGTAATTTAAAAACTCTTTTTCCCCCCTTTTATGTTTTTGCTTATTTTTTGTCTTATTCCTGTAGCTGCATTTCTAAGTTAATTTTTGCAAATCGCTATTAGCGAATCTAAGGAGATAATGAGTTGAAAAATAGTTTTTAAAAAATAGATTAAATGCATCCTGTGACTTAAAAGCTTTCAATGCATACAGTATTTGCCTCTAGTACTTACTGCTGCCCGTCCTCTCCAGGTAGCTGTGGATATATTTCATGCTGATGCTGACCTCCTTTACAATACTGTTCCAGATCCACCATTTGCTCTTCAAGCCATCGAGCAGGATCCAGTTCTGATATTTTTGCTGGAAGTGTTGCCTCACATGCTCCACCTCCTGCTTGTAACATGAGTTACGACTGTGGAGGATCTCAGAGCTGTCGTGCATCAGGTGAGGCCTGCAGTCGGAGGATATTTTATTACATTAACTTTGAAGGTTTGTGATTTCAAACGGGTCAATTTTCAGAAAGAAAAGTTGCTATTAAAGCATATTCTCTGACTTGTTGGGCTTCATCTTGTCAACAAGGCCTCTCTTCAGCACCTCGACTGTGTCAAGCTCCAGCTCCACTACTATCATGGGGGTAATGCTCCAAGACCCCATCAGCTCTGCCTGCTTAAGTGTCTTCGGAAAGCCATCCAACACATACCTGGAATGCCTAACTGGTAAATATTTTCTTCACAAACACCCTCAAGCAGGAAAAACAGCATGCACAGATTTAAGTCATAAGAATATAGTCTTCACCTTGAAACTTCATTAACTATAAAGGAATAAGTGGAACACACCCCTAGCTTACCCTCGAGTGCTGCAGACCAAGCTCATGAGCACCACCTCCAGACACTGAATGGCCAGTTCATCAGGCACAACGAGACCCTTGGAGAGATACGTTTTCATCTGGACAGCCAGATCTGTGTGCTTCTGAGTGTTAAGTACCATACGCATAACACTGCCAATGGACAGTCGGGCCAAGCCATATTTTTGAGCAAACATCTGTGCCACTGGAGTGAAAAAGTAGAGTGAGAGAAACAAATACATTGAATAAAGGAAGTTTGAGAAAGTGCAACACAAACAACTTTGAGTGGATCAACTTGTCTTGAGCTTTACCAGTAGTTTTTCCAGATTTGGGTGGTCCAATCACAGCCATTTTAACAGGCAGGGACGGGGTGGGCTTTGGCTGTCTAAGGTACTTCAAGGGGTTCAACATAAATGTGTCGCGGTTCTCCTTAGATGTAAAGAAGTAGATATACTGATGGAAGATCAGGGGATATGAGCTATTGAGGGGCCATGGCAGAGGCTGGATCAAATCTCGCTCTTTGTATTGCTGTAGAAAGGGGGATGTGAGTGGATAAAACATTGTGTTACAAACACTGTATGGGAAATTTGACAAGAGTTGGGCTAATTAACATGTCAGTGCAAAAGAGACTTCATGGCCTCATCCAACACATGTTAAAAAAGACACACTAGCCATTAATAATGCAAACCTTTATGGGATCCCAGCACCCAAACGCACTGTGGAGTTTATAAGAAGAGAGCAGCAGCTTCTGCGCCAGGCTGTATGAGATGGGTTGGCATTGTTGGAAGAGCGACTCCCTGTTGGTCATCAGGGGCTGGATTTTCTGGAGCAGCTGATGCTGCAGGATCCGGGGCTTGCGAGAGGCATTGATTGACACTTTGGGTATGTTTTGTTGACCCAGAAGCTCCTGATGATAAAACAAAGGTACAATATGTCCATCAATCAAGCATCTATAAATAAGAGCAGAAATGATATGGCCATATCTGGTCTTCACTGGGTTTTATGTTTTTGTACCGTCACAGAAACAAGGCTGTCTTCATCTGTCAAAAACCGCTCTTCTATCTCCATCTCCAGCCTCTCAGCTGCTGCCTCCTCAGTCTCCTCATTTTGTGTGTCTTCGTTATCCTCTTCTAAAGGAAACTCCTCCTCCAGCATGGCCTCTATCTCATCCTCTATACTGGCTGAAGCTTCATCCTCTTCATCGTCCTCTTCATCCGGACGGTACCTGAACTAATTGGTTGGGAGATTGGAGACAGGAGGAAGGGTGAGTTAAATGGTGATGAAGAGGGGATGACAGTATTTATGATGACTTTGCTTACGTACCTTTGTTTTGCCTGCCTTAGCACCTTGCTCTGCCCTCAGTTCAGCTCTTCTTTTGGAAATGTTCTCCTCCTGAAAAGTGATAGCTCTAATGGTGCCAAATACTCACGCAATATATTGTGAGGTCAGGACAGACAGCAGGAATACGCTTGATGATAAAGTCAGTGAGATAATCGTTCTACCTAGTTGTCACTTGCTTACCCAGTTCTTCTTGCGCAGATCACGAAGGAGGGCCAGTTGTGTTTCACGCCGGTTGCGCCGCTCATGCCACTTCTTCAGGTATGTTGGCAACAGACGCTTCTGAACATCTGAAACTTCCACTTCCATTATTACCACAAGGTCAGGGAAAAGCTGTCGCTGCAACATGTACTGCACCTCATCAGGACTGTGGGGGAAGCCCTCCAAAATAAAACCAGTAGACCTACAAGGTGGAGTATGAGAGTGGTATCAGTCTTCTCATTTGACTTTCAGAAAGACAACGAATATACATTTTTCCCAAAAAGTCAACTTGTCCTTTAAACCTGCAGTGTGGAACCTCTCTCCCTCTTCTGGCAGTGAGAGTAATTACACAAACACACCCTTATGACGCCATAGGCTCTGACACACTCCTAGTCGCTGTAGCCGGTAGCTACTGAAGCCTACTTCATCGCTATGGTTGCTCCCCCCTTCTGCTCTGGAAAAACAATCTTTGCTAAAACACATTACTACCGGTGAGTCAGCGTGGAAAAGTATACAGCAAAATAGAGAGATATTTATCTGGCTTTTTATCAGCTTAATCACATTGTATGAACTCCTCAGGCAAGGGTTGAAGGTTACGGACATTCGGTTATATGAAAAATTTCAGGTTTAAGGAAGGTAGAAGGAGGGGCAGGAAGTGTGTGTTTCTGTGTGTGTGTGTGTGTGTGTGTGTGTGTGTGTGTGTGTGTGTGTGTGTGTGTGTGTGTGTGTGTG
>JBBPCS010004150.1:0-11590 GCA_037974645.1 Hollardia meadi
GGGGGTTGGGGGAGCCAGGCTCCCCTATCCACAGAACAAAAGACCATGTGGTCTTACAAAGTTCAGTTTGATTCACACCATAAAATACCTTCAGTTATGGATCCCAACAATGTAATAATCAATCCAACTAAGTTTGAGGTATTATGGTTGATACTACAGTTGGTAAAATCTCGCTTTTACAGCATTTCTAGAAATCTTTTATATTTTCATGTGTGTCCCTACGACAAGATGTGTTGACATGCATATTACTGTTGAAACCTTACAATATATTCCTTGATCAACTCATCTGGATCTTCTCCCAGGAAAATGATGAGAGCTTTCAGGACACATTCTCGCCGAAGATGAATGTCCTCAGTCTAGGACAACATAACATAAATTAACATAAACATACAAACACATAAATTGATTAATTTTAATTTTCCAAATCTGTTAAGACAGACATCCTTACTCTTACAACTAAACTGCTACATTTGCGTTATTTTAAAACAGACATTTATGACCCCAAAGTTTCATTAAAATGAAAAAGGGAATATGAGCTGAAAGGTGTTGCTTTTGAATTGGTAAAGACCAATTATTAGCCTGGTCATTTATGAGGTCCGATATTCAGCTTCTTTACCATTATCGTTATTTTTTGGGGGTTAGATTGCCATAAAATTCATTTTAAAATGTGCTACTTCGGCTCTGATGCAGCCGCCTCTCTCTGTCTGTTGTCACCACTCTATGGTCCCATTTAATGTCCCACACACAACACTATCTGATTATTTACACGTCACAAGTAAAAGCCTATCAACAAAGAATAATCTGACTCTGCAAAGTAACTAGTAAGTAAAGCTATTAAATAAATGTAGTAGGGAAAAAGTACAATATTTGCCTCCAAAATGCAGTGGTGTGGAAGTATAAGGTAGCAAAAATTTTAATTACATAAGTAAAGTACAAGTACCTCAAAATAGAACTTCAGTTTAGTACTTGAGTACTAAACTGTACTAAATGTATATTGGTTCCAAATATTGGTTATCAGTCTCCTTGATTACTTATAATTAGTATCTGCCCTGAAAAAAACACATTGGGTCAATCCTTACTGTGGAGTAGCTGAAAACATGCCCTGTATATGAAAGACACAGTCAGTACTGGTCTGCCCACGGTAATGCATATAAGACTAACTCCAACACCACTCTTAGCTACCGAAAAGCTCTGGGTCTCCTTTGATGACATGGATCTACCTGGGCGAAAGTGTCCTTGATATCAGCAGTCTTCCGGTGTGTTGCTCCTCCTTTGGCACGGATGACCCTGATCAGTTGACTGGTGTGCATGTCTAACTGGGCCATGAACTTCTGCTCAAGAGTAACAGCCATGAGCCTCTGGAATTCTGCATTGATCTAAAACAAAAAACAAATGACAGTGAATATTGTCTCCTGAATCAAAAGAACTGTAACTGGCCTCAAGCTGTATACAATCTCAAACTAAAATTAACAAAATAACCACTGAAGCATGCCTGTACAATAGCCAAAATGTCAATACACCAACAAGTATAATATGGAAACAGAAAATGTTACTTCTGAGAGCAGTGTCACTTAACCTCGAACCACACCAAATTATGACCAATTTATAAAAGCTCACAGTAAGAAAACTTTTCTATCATTACCTCGTTCTGTTGGAACAGTGCAGGCCATCTGTCCTTGAAATCTTTAATGCTGGGCTCTTGGTTTACCACCTCCTGCCGTCTGTAGGCAAACGCATGTGTCATTTTGTCGGCAATGACCCTTTCGTTGTTTCTTATCCTGATCTCTGACAGAAGTTCAAGCCACTGTTTTTCAAGGCTTTCCAGAGTCTCACCAACAGGGAAGGCCGGATAAAAGTTTGCTTCTGCTCGTTTTGGCCTCTTCATTTTTTTAGCAGGAAAAGCGTCTGTAGTAGCTTTGGATTTCAGGGAATTTACCGACAGCTCTGGGCACCCTTGCACTCTGAGCTGAGTCCTGTAGTTTCCCATTTTGTACTTCAATCGCTGTTTCCAACCATAGCAACCATTGAATGAACCAGGCTCTGTCAAACAAGGGTGCTTCTTGATTAAGGCCTCTGCGACTATACAGAAATGTGCATCCTCTGGGTAGGCCTTGTATTTGTAAATTTCCTCTGCTACTCTATTCAGGATATCAGACTTGATTCGGGAGCTGACAGTCAGCATTTTGTGGCTCATGTGGTACTCAGAATTCCCCTTCTCAAGCTGCAGCTCTGTGTCATTTGAAAATCTGGGAAATTCAAAGTCCTCTGGCCACTGCTGTTTTCGAGATGACACAGACTCGGGGGATGAGAGGATTATTGTGTCATTTGATGAAAATGAAATGGAGTCATCAGCCTCAAGTGGAAACGAATGAGATGACGTGGTGTCAGTGGCACTGATCAAAGGTGGATTTGTTTGCTGATGGATCACCTTGATTGTCCCTAAATCCTGAAGCTCAGTGGTAGAATTCAGATTAAAGAAGTCGTTGCCAAAATCTTGGTCCATGTATTGTAGTCTTAGGTTGCCCTTTAACCCAAAGGTAGTCTTTACCTTGCTGAGAAGGTCATCAAGTGATTCTGGTATGCCATTTGGAAGATTCAGTTTTTCAGTGTTGCTCTCCCCCAAAATCCAAATTCCACTCTGGTTCCACTACATTAAAGTGTCTCTTATAATAGGCCTTTCGCCTCCAAGCACTGGAAAGTGGACCTTTATCACCAATTACTTTTTTAACAGGGTTTGTCTCACAGAGAGCACTGGCTAGCTTTTCAACAATTGATGTGTCAAACTGGCATCCATGCTCTTGTAATACTTGGCTAATAGTCCCTTGAGTAATCGGCAGAGAAAGAGAACCAAGCAAATAGTTTAACTCTTGCAAAAGCTCATTTACAACTGCATTAGACACAAGATAGATGTTTTCTAACTTAAGGAGGACTGAAGCAATTTTAAGCCCAATATCCTTCTCCAAGTTTTCAGAATCCCTGTTGTCAAAAGCAGAATCTAAATTGACATCGCTCTCTATATTTTCCCCATCTGGAATATCACTGGCAACACTGGCACAAGATGCTTCAACAGAATTTATCCCTTGCTTTAAGACATTCTCTGTGCCAGAGTGTTTTCTGTATTTGTGACTTTTGAAGTTCTCATAGATGTTTGTTTTGTAGTCACAGTCTTGGAACACACATGTTATAGTCTCCTTATTTTTAAGATGCTGAAAGATGTGTTGAAAATATTCCCTTTCTGTGGAGAGTTGATTATGACCACAAGTATAGCACTTGAACGTGGATATGGCTTTGGTGAATGTTCGTTTGGCAGGGTGATTTCTTGACAAATGGTCTGCAAAGCATTCCATGTCTTGAATCTACATGTACAATTTAAATAAGTACATGGATATGAATGGCCCCGTCCGTAATGCCTGTGATTCAGTTTGTAGTGCTTGAGCAGTTCAGATCTTCTTGTAACCGCCTTCTCACAGTCTTTGCATTTCCACATGCAGAGCAACACTGGAAAAACGAAGAGAGTGGCTTTTCTATCCACACTTTTGTAGGTCTAAATAATTTGGCGAAACCAAGGTTTAAATATATATTTTAAAGATTAATATAGCAGCAAAAACGATTTGCTTTTTAAAGATATAGTGGAGTAATGGCGTCCTGAATAGAGAATGACGTCATACTCCCTCTGTGTGTGTTGTAATCTGGGCTTCTCTGTTTGTTTTTGTTTTGGTAGCCGGGCTGAGTTCCTCTCTGTCTTCCCCATGTCCATTTTCAACATGGCGGCCGGGTCAAAAGCTTTCTCATATTACAGCTAAACAAAAACAAAAGTGTTTCTGAAAACAATTGAGGTGAAAAATAGACAATACAGTAACAGAATCTTAATTCATACTTGATCGCACTACCTAGTTTGACAATTTGATCCAAGGTTTGTGATTTAAAAGTTTTTGACTCGGCTGCCATGTTGAAAACAGACATGGGGAGGACAGAGAGGAACTCTCATACGCCAATATGCACACGTAGCACACATGTTCAAAATATCATATATTTAACCTTTAAGGGATAAGTTCACATTTTCCACTTGGCGTAGTTAGGTAAGAAACGCGATGAAAGATCATCTATTTGTAGAGGATATTAATGATATGCTGTTTTGAAAACTTCAACTTTCTGAATCTGTAAACCAATTTTATGTCTCATAGTTGTCTCAACTATGTCTTATTATTAAGTATTTTGAAAAAAAGGTTGTACAAATTTAAACTTCATTAATGTAAGATCAAGTTTTGGGGGCAAAAAAGACTGGGAAAAATTTGAAAATGATTTTAATGTCAGATGCACAATACTAAAAGAAACCTAAATGACACACTTTTACTGAAGTAAGAATAGCAGGCTAAGGGAACAGGGTGTAATTTCAAGTTGATGTAATCAACAAAATTACACTGATATCACTAAAGCACAAAGCTGAATGAGACTCATTTAAAACATTACTTCAAATACACTATTTAACATGGCTGTATGACAAGTGTTTTGAAGTAAGCTCCATGTAAACAGTCAACATGTAACCATTAAACATAGCCAAAACATGAAAAAAATCACAGTCCCTGTTCTGTATAAAACTGAATAAAAGCACAGCTCAAGTTAAAACAAGACTTCAGCAGTCAGAGTTAAAAAATAAAAATCAAAAAAAAAATCAAATGTTTCCCCACTTAGCTGGGGCAAAGGGATAGTAACAAATATGTGGAATTCAGTACTAAGAAAATAATAATAAAGATATGCACTTAATTTGGCTGAGACTGAAAAAGTCTCATATTAGCATTGGCTGAACTCTGAAATTAATTTTTACACAGAAAAAGGACTGTCCGTCATCATTTACATTTAAATTAGTTAAGGTAATCTGTTTGTAGTCAGTATGGACAAGAAAAACAAAGACCTTTAAATGTAAATTTGAAAAAATGTGAACCTATAATATAGACTGGATGCAACAAAAACTGGAAACTATTAGTACGTTAACAAAGGCTGTTGTTGAAGCTATCTTTGTTGAAGCTTCTATTTACTATAAGCTTGAGTTGTATATGGTTCAGCAATATTACCACACTTGCTAACTGTTTAACGACCGGCTGAGAAGACAGGAGTCTGCTGCTGTAGCAGACACAAACCCACGCAGCTGCTTATTAACATACTAGCACAGCAATACTGAGCCGGGTAAAGATACCACCAATCTAAAAATTAATCACCGTCTCCTTCATTCTTTCCAACGTAAAAATGAAGGCAGCCCTGCCACCGCGGCCGGCACGCACAACAAGCGGCTACCACAGCATCTATCACACAGAAAAGTGGTGGTCTTAGGTAGACAGCCGGACGCACCTCCGCTCATTCCCGAGAGCAACATGCACCCGGTCTCCTCGGTTGGTGCTGGTCGACTATGTAATTACACTAAAAGCAATTGAGGCGGCGGTAGTAAACTAACGTCTTCTAAAAGCAACCGTTACAGCAAAATTACACCTTTTACATTACCATACCATTGCAGTGTTCTGAGTGCAGTGTATACGTTGTGATCGTGCGTGCCAACAAACATGTAAACCAACACTGCGAGCCCTATGGCTAGCTTAGTGGCAAGCTACCGTAACATACCTAGTTCAGTATTGCTGCTAATATGCTAATAAGCAGCTACCCCAGTACAAAGTATAATTTCAGAACTTTCAGCTACGTATTAAACCGCAAAAGTAACTCTACCTGTTTTCTACCAAACTAATGTAATGACATCAGATGCACAATACTAAACTAAACCTAAAGTGAAACCTAATTGACGCACTTTTACTGAAATAAGAACTGTACGTTAAGGCAACAGTGTGTAATTTTAAGTGGATGTAATCCACAAAAGTGGACTGCCATCACTAAAGCACAAAGCTGAATGAGACTCATTCAGAATCTTACATTACTTCAACTACTACTCAAATACACTTTTCACAGTGTACTTGATTTGGTGCAAGAGTGATCTGGTTATTTTAGTACACGTATGCACCACATTCATTGATTTCACTGTACTTGTAGTTAACTTTTGTATTGTGAAACACTGATCTTAGGTTTTTGTAGTGGTTGCAATATATTTTCCTTAAAACTTGCCAGTCCGTTGTCGTGTGTGTTGTTTGGGGTGGATGTCACAGGCTTACTTTAATAGTCAGAGAAGTAAGTTACAGCCAATCTCCTCATCGAATCTTGATTAGAGGTCAAACCCCTGTCTCTTACTTTGACATTGAGCGCTATCTTGAAGCGACAGATGCAAGGTGGGGTTACAGAAGTGGCGAGCCAGCCAGGAGATTTTTGCAAATTAAATTAGTTCCACCCCAGTGTGTACTTTGGAAAAAATGTAATTTAATACAGAGAAATACACACAAACAGAATTTACGTTTGTATGATTGTGTAAATTAGTGTTAAAACAGGGCATACAACCTACTAAACATACATCTAAGTATAAAATGGACCTTTGCAACCAGTCTGACTTGCATGGGCCTAGTTGCCTTCATGTCACAGGCATAGACGAAGCATATACTCATAAGGAGATACCTGACTTCTTTAAGGTTAATGGGGACATTGCAAAAATAATGAGGGTCCCTGATGAGCCAAATCAGCCAAATGGCCGGACCCTCCTACAATACTCATCAGAACGAACGATTTCAAGACTTGATCCTCCAAAACTCGGCGGACTGCCAAGCCCTGATGATCCCACCATTACCTGGCATGTGAGGACCATTCGTGAGGTGTGTCAAGAGGAGCTTGGGAGAGAATTGGCCCAGAGATGCTTGGCTGAACTGAGTACTCTTGCTGGGAATAGTAAAGCTGGCACCAGCGTGAAATGCAACATGTCCAGTCTGACTTTGTCCCCCCACAGAGTCCTGATACTCGCCTCTAGTCTTCGGATCAGCATGCTCCTATACCCAGTAGTGAGAATAGAGCCACTGATGAAGGTCAGTCTGACATTTGAGAGCCAAACCCAGCCAATCCAGCCTCTAGTGCTTTCCCCCCCAGTGCTTCCATAAGTCCCCCTTTTCTTAAATGGGGCACAATAAATCCACCCCAAGTTCAGAAAGTCATTGTTGAACATTTAATTCATAATGACGCAACACCATCCAGTTACAGCCAAAGCAGTGTCCGAACCTTTTCAGGGCGGCTGACAAAGTCAAATGGTGAGGTTGATTATGATGCATGGCGCACCCAGGTAGACCTTGTCCTCAATGATGCTTCATTGTCTGAGAATTTTTGAGAGCCTGCTCAGTCCGGCTGCTGATATTGTCAAGCCCTCCATCTATCTGAACCGCCGTCAAACCCTTCTTACTAAAGCCATCTCTAGAGGGGGAGTCTCAGCTGAAGAATCTGACAAGCACTTACTGCAACAATTCTGCAGGGGTTGTTGGGACCAGAGCTTACTCATAGGCCTTCAACTTGAGCACCGAAAAACCGAACACAAGAGGACCGGCGGGCAGCTATGATGGACCGAATGAAAAAGCATTTGGGAAGCACAAAGGCTGCGACACATGTTCCTTCAGTCTTGAGCATGCCAGTGTTTGCTGAACTCCGGAAACAAGTAGCACGACTAATACAGAAAAAGAGAAAGGGGTTGAAACTTGAAGAGACCGGGTGCAGCTCTACAAGGAAGGAAACACCCTTGCAGAGTGAAAATTTAGCAGCCCATGTCAGTTGGCATCACAAACTGCCAGTCCACCCAGGCCATGGTTCTGCTTTAAGTGTGGAGAAAACGGCCATATTGCCGCTAACTGCACTATTGGACCTAACCCTGATCTTGTCAGGAGAAAGAATGCAGAGCTTCGAGACAAACGTGAAAGATTCTGGGCCCAACAAGGAGCCCGTAAAGCATCTTTAAACTTGTAGATGCTCCTGCTGCGGGACGGCCAATCACGACCACGACAAACACTGGCCTGCTCAAGACCGAATGAACATGTGTCGCAGCCTTTGTGCTTCCCAAATGCTTTTTCATTCGGTCCATCTTAGCTGCCCGCCGGTCCTCTTGTGTTTGGTTTTTCGGTGCTCAAGTTGAAGGCCTACAAGGTCTGAATCTATTCTTGATGCTGGATCCCAAGTCACGACTATTTCAGAGACTTTCCATTCCAGATACTTGGCATTCCTTCCTATTCACCCCATCTGTCATCTGGTCGTGGTTGAAGGGGCTGGGGGTCAACCTGTGCCCTATCTGAGCTATGTTGAGGTTCTCCTAACTTTCCCTGACAGTGTAACTGCCGCAGAGGAGCAGTTGACTGCTCCAACTCTGTTGACTCTGCTCGTCATTGTCCCAGAGTGGCAGTTTAATAGCAAGATATCAGTATTGCTTGGTACCAATGTTTTGCTGCAGCTCTACCAGCATGGGATAGACCGTGATGGGCCAACATTCCTGAAGAGGTCAGACAGCTTTGCATCACTCCTCCAACATGTCGCTCAAATGCATGAAAATGAAACCAAAACTCCCTGTGAAGTTGCATGGGAGAAACCCCATCACCATTCCAGCAAGCACAAGATGTGTGTCTTTGGAGATGTCAGGGTAGGGAGAGCAAATCCACATAACGCCTTCATTCTTGAGCCCCATGAATCTTCTTCCCTGCCTGGTGGGCTATTCCTTGAGTGTGGACTGATGAACATCAACTGTAAGGCCTCAAACAAGATCCCTGTCATTCTCAGAAACACGACAGACCACAGTGTCACTCTGCCTCCAAAGTGTGTCATTGGTGAAGTATCTGCTGCTCAGAGTGTAATGCCGCTGAACTCCACTTGGTCTGTGCCCACCCACTCCGAGTTACCAGGTGAGAAACTTTCATTCAATCTTGATGACTCGCCTATGCCCGAGGAGTGGAAACGGCGTATTGCAGACAAGCTAAACTCCATCCCAGAGGTCTTTGCTGTTGACGAGCTTACCTTTGGTCACACAACTGCTGTGAAACGCCACATTCGGTTGCAGGACCAGACGCCTTTCAAAGAGTGATCAAGGCCAATACACCCCAGTGATGGGGAGGCTGTAAAACAGCACCTCAAAGAGCTCCTGGATGCTGGAATAATAAGAGAGTCTGAGAGCCCTTTTGTGCCACCAGTGTTGCTGGTGAAGAAGAAAAATGGGGAAATTAGCCTGTGTATTGATTATAGAAAGCTGAATGCCCGCACTATAAAAGATGCATATGCCCTTCCCAACATTGAGGAGACGTTCTCAGCCCTGAGCAGAGCAAGGTGATTCTCGGTAATGGACCTCAAGTCTGGTTATTACCAAGTAGAGATGGCAGAGGAGGATAAACCTAAGGCTGTGTTCACATGTCCCTTGGGCTTCTACAAATTCAACCGCATGTCGCAAGGTGTGACCAACCCGCCCAGCACCTTCCAACTCCTAATGGAAAACTGTGTTCGAGACCTGCATCTGAGCGAGGTTCTTGTATTTTTAGATGATCTTATACTCTTTTCTGAGACCCTTGAAGAGCATGATATGAGAATTATGAAAGTGTTACATCGTCTCAAGGACTATGGTCTAAAATTGTCACCTGAGAAGTGTCAGTTTTTTAGGTAATCTGTAAAATACCTTAGTCACGTGGTAGATGCCCAAGGGGTCCACACCGACCCAGACAAAATCTCTGCTCTCAAAGATTGGCTTTGCCCTTTGAACAGAGAGGAGCTGAAACATTTCCTGGGCTTTGCGGGGTATTATAGGCATTTTGTGGAAGGCTATTCTAAGATCGCCAAGCCCCTTATCTCTCTCACTGTTGGGTACTATCCACCCAAAAAGAGGGATAAAACCTACAAAAGAGACTGGCCCAGGAACTGTGTGAATCCTCGAGCCCCCTTTGATGCAGAGTGGACATCTGAATGTGAGTCTGCATTTAGAACACTCATTGACAAGCTAACGTCGGCATTCGCATTTGCAGATCCGAAGTTTCCATATGTGTTACACACAGATGCTTGCTGCGAGGGTCTGGGAGGTGCTCTTTACCAAGAGCAAGACGGGACGCTCTGAGTAATAGCCTACACCAATAGAGGCCTATCAAAAAGTGAGCAATTTGTGAAAAATTCAGTGATTACCTCTATGGCACTGATTTCACTGTTCTGACAGATAATAATCCACTCACCTTTTTCAGTGAGAAGTAATAATGCTTTCACCAAGCTCGACGCCACTGGACACCGCTGGTTGGCTGCCCTGTCGACCTTCAGATTTAATATCAAGTATCAAGCAGGACACACTAACAGGGATGCCAATGGTCTGTCTAGACGGCCGCAGGGTTCACCTCAGGAGGATGAGGACTTCCTGCAGGAGAAGAGGATTAATGAGATGACAAGGCACGTCTTAGAGGGGGAGAAACGAGAGATCCCTACTGATGTAATCTCTGCAGTATGTCAGCACCTGTCCTGTTGTTGCAGAGTCTCTTGCCACAGAAGCTTCATCTGTTCATCTTTTACTGGCCAACGCCAAACCACCTTACCTGGGATGATGAAAGGAAAGTTGGCGTAAAGCACAAAGAGAGGGGACCCATCGATTGAGAGAGTTATCACCTTTGTGGAAGGTGCAAAGAAGCCCAGCTTCAAAGGTGTGAGCACTTAGCAGCCTAAGGTCAAATTGCTCCTTAGAGAGTGGAACAGGCTCGAACTCAGAGATGGAATCCTTTACAGAAGGAGCTTCGATTGTGGAGACATGATCTATCAGCTTGTGTTGCCTGAACAGTATAGAGAGAGAGCTCTACAAGGTTTGCATTATGAAATTGGTAATCTGGGACCTGAGCATGTACTAAGTCTCGCTCGAGTCAGATTTGATTGGCCGAGAATGGCAGAGTCCATCGAAAGGAGATGTCAAACCTGCGAGAGATGTTTCCGGAGGAAAGCTAAACCACAGAGAGCAGCACCCATGGTAAACGTAAGGACAACATACCCATTAGAATTAGTTTGCATGGACTACCTGTCCCTCGAACCCGACAGCCATGACACCAGGAACATTTTGGTCATTACTGACCATTTCACAAAGTTTGTGGTAGCAATACCGACAAAGGATCAAAAGGCCAAGACTGTCGCCAAGGCTCTCTGGGAGAACTTCCTGGTTCACTATGGCTTTCCTAGTCGCCTTCATAGTGATCAAGGAAGGGACTTCGAATCACACACAATCACAAAGAGCTGTGTTTGCTGATTGAAGCATAGAAGGTGCGTACTGTCATGAGACCCCTTGTACATTCAGAGGGAGATTTGAGGGATGAGGAGGAAGAAAGCTACTTTGTGGACGGACCCCCACAGTTTCCTACATGGGGCCCTTATGTGCAAGAAATGGAAAGCACACCACTGAGACAACCCCTGACTTCACTGAACCCAGAGGCCCGTGAGTTCAACACACAGCGGACTATGCAGATAAGCTGTGATCAATCAGCTACACCTCCTGAGTTGGTGACAAGCAGTGGTGTGGATCAGAATTTGCCCAACCAATGGATCAGGTCATTGTAGACATTCCAGAGTGTGACACGTATAACACATTAGATTTAGATTAGATTAACTTTATTTTTCATTTGCTGAGTATTCACGCTTGGGGGGGATTTGGGTGCGAGTGTATGCGTGTGTGTGGGGGGGGGGGGGGGGGGGGGGG
>JBBPCS010004151.1:0-11590 GCA_037974645.1 Hollardia meadi
CGCCGCCATGGCTGAACGGCCATTAGACAATGACTACGACTCAATATTGACATGAAGATGTGTTCAGGCCTGGACTCATCAAGCATGAGAAATTTGGGGCAGATTGGAAAATGTAAAGTTGAGTTGCAACAACATCCTGTTTTGCCCAAATTGATGCACTCGCCAAATCAAGGCCGCTTAACGAAACCAAAAAAGCTTCGCAATTTAGTGTCACAAAGGTCTTTCGGTGTCATCTACAAAGTTTGAAGTCTCTGTTTAAATCTCTGGGAGTTAAACATATAAAGCCTGTCATTGGCTTCATTGCACAGTAGATTTAAAATGGCCGACTTCCTGTTGGACTTAGGGTATGGCTCCAAGAGGCTTTTTTGTACGTTGAGACATGATACATGTGCCCACCAACTTTGGTACCTCTGTGACAAACCAGGGGGAGGGGCTTAATTTTTGAAGTTTTCTAGGGGGCGCCCTGGAGCTATTTTACAACTTTCAAGCCTGAGACCCATATCAGATATTACGTTCCACCACTTCTGATGCATGTGCCGTGTTTCTTGAGTTTTAGAGTACTCCAAAGGCATCAAAAATGTTAAAAGTAAGTAGGGGGGCTACAGAGCCAACGTGCCACACCCAAGCCTTGTTGTATTGTAACATAAATTGTAGGAATTACTAGTTTGAACCTCCATCCAAAGTTTTGAGTTTTTGAACATCCTAAAGGCCTCAAACAAGTGTTTGAAATCCAAAATGGCTGACTTCCTGTCAGGCGAAAAATTTTTTACTACCTAATACCTAATTTTTTAAAGTGAGGGCAATAACCTCACCGAATTTCGTGGACATCCAAGCAACTTTATCCCAACACTGGCCTTCTTTTGAAGGCACTATGGAGCCTGCCGGCCACACCCGAGCCCAGTCACTACAGAACTTTGAAATATTCGCCAGGTCTGAGGTGCGTGGCAATTTTTGCCTCTCAAAAATGTGCTGAAAGATGAGAATAATAATAATAATCTCTACAAAAACAATAGGTTCCTCGCACTTTGTGCCAGAGACCATCGGGGTCCCTGGCACTTTCGTGTTCGGGCCCTAATTATATACTAGCCTATACATTAACCATTGTATGGTAATTAGAGTGAAAGCAGAGGAGCTGTCTACCACCTGCATGGTGGATGGCTGCTAAGCCTTATTATAACACATCATACTCAGCAGCACATCTCCCCATTCTCTATGATCCACCTGTCTGCATGGATGCACTTGAGAGCACTTACTCTCACACATAATCATAAGCCACTTTTAAGTGTCCAAAGTAGGACTAAATTTAGCCTGCTAACAGTCTCTTCAGATCCATGAACAAATGAAAAAAACACACTCACACATACATGAACATCCATACCAGTCTACCCCCTGTGGTTTTCAGTCACTGGGAATTTGGTGAAACCCTGCCCAAGTCTGCATGCTGAGCAGGGGATTACAACGCAGCTCTCCCCACAGAGAGTCAGAAACCAGCCAAATCCTGCCTGGGATTACACCCTCCTTCTCAATTTTTCCCCCTCGTTCCATGCGCCATCTCTCAGGGTCTGACTCTTTCTGAATCCCTTGTTCTTGCGACCTTCTTCTACCTCTCTTCAACACTTCTCTCCTCGTCCTTTTTGTTCTTCCTTCATCCCTTATATTTTTGACACTAGACCTGAGTCCCTTTGTTTTGCTGCACCCACCACTGCTCTGCTCAGCTCTCTAGAAGTAGGGAGAGGAAAAACACAGGAAGAAAAACTGTGGGAGAATGGCAGTATATTGTAGGGGAAGGAATGTAGACAACACAGGCCTGTGGAGGATTGATTAAACACCCTCATTGGCAGGGATCATTGGGGTGGGTTGGTTAAGAGGATCATATAAAATGAGCAAAACGAGATGAAGGAAATAATGATAGTCTAGTACGGTCCTGAACTACTGATGCTGTTATACTTTTAAAGCACTTTTTTAATTTTAACATTTCGATGTGTTGTCAACATCCCACTAGATTTCATTATGTGCATTATTTGTTTCCCCTCAGTACCGACAGTGGACATGAGGCCCTCTCCGCAATTTCCCTTTCAGCATCACTCAATAACTGTTACATCACCTCAGATTGACCTATCATTTTTTCAACAGTGATGAGATTCATAATCTTACCAGATCCAGTCAAAATCCAATCAGAGATGTCTGAGATGTGATAACATAAATTTAACAGAATTTCTAGTCAAAAAAATATTGCAAACAAGCGTGATTCGTGCTACCAAAGAGGTTGTATGAGGTAGCGTTTGTTTTTTTTAAATAAGTGTGGTAATTCAGTTACCTGCTGCACCTAAACCTTTAGTCCATCATCCCTGCTAATCTCAGCCTCATGGTGCAAAGTGGTGCAATCAAAGTTTTGAGTTCTGCAGTAAAGCCATTTACTCGCACATTCCTGCAGTGGTAACATGACTGTAGTGACAGCAGCTACAACTCACTGTAAATTCTTGATCAATATTTTTACAGAACACGGGTATTCTTCTGGGAAATAAAAACCTATACCTGCTAGGGGAGTGTAATATGATACTCCTCATCATTTTCCTTCATAATGGAGAGAGACACTCCATCAAGGCACATACTCTGGCACTGAGAGAAAAAATAACAAAGAGGTGTGTATTGATTTTTTGTGGAGTGGAGCATGTTTTGCCCGTGAGGGACAGTTTAATGAGTCTACATGTAGAGTTCCAGAGGGGAAAACCATTATCCAGAGGCAAAAGATGGTTTCTCTTCGTGCCATAGGACATGGGTGACTGGGATGGACTCCCCAGGGTGTGATCTCAATTCTCAGGCACAATCATTCCACTGGGGAGAAGTGTTCAGAGATTTGGGCCTTTCTTAATGTGCTTTGAATCATGCAACAAGAGATAACAGCCACTGGAACAGCAGGAGGGGGATAAGCAATGTTCAGGAAAACAAACATGTCTGTACATATGGCTCACTTCAGGACTAAATCACTGCTGTGCAATAGTGCAAAAAACATACTAAGCAGTGATCCGCCAGGCAAACTGAAGTGATTTACAACAAACAACAGTGGTGGTGCAAGCAGTTTCAGAACAGTTTCTGGTAAGGTCCTGGACCATGACCTGGCTAATCATAGTATGTCTGAATTAGTGGAACGATTGCAGTGCCTGTTCAGAACAGGTCGATTGCTTGGACTCCAGTATTGCTGCTTGCAGCTTTCTCTCATCCAAACTACTTCACACTGGACACCGACTGCGTAGGGTTATCAAAACATTAACATTAAAATCTAAATGAACTGATGCCTCATTATGTAGAGTTAACCTAACTCTCTCTATATAAATATGGCTCTGGACATAATTTAGTGCAGGGCTGCACCTAATGATTATTTTTTTTTACTGTCTGATTGTTATTTTGATTAGCCAGTTAATCTAATTAATCATTTATTGATTATGCTAATGATGATTTTTTTAAAATTACTCAATCTGACAATAAAAATCAAAATAGCATTAATATAAAAATAAATTCACTTAATATATCAGTATTCTATTAAATTACCTAATCATTATCTAATTATCATGTTATGATAATATTTATAATAAAGCCTATTTGTCAGATGCCTGATCACCAAAATACTGGACGTCAAATTCAAAAGGTCAAATCACTGTACGTCATAGCAATTCCTAGAGTCAGCATTTCTACTTAAGTTCTTGACTTAAAACTTAAAATGTTTATGGTTTATGACATGGATTTACTTACATCACTGGAGTAATATGCAGTTAAGATAGTAACTGGCAAATGTATTTTTGCATCAGTGTGGGGCAAGGAAAATAATTAAAACGATTTACAGACCCCCAGTCTGGATAGTTGGTTACAACCATTTTCTCACTCGTACACAGCCGTTATAAACAGAAAATCTAAAACAGACAAATAACGTCAGATGACTCATGGAGTAATGTTACATTATCATATTACAGCAGTTCAGAAATTACTTTTAACATGGGGGCGATAAAGAAAAATTTCGAAAATCATAGTCTGTTGGCTTTGAAGAGAGCGATATATCGTACATTTAAACTGTTATTGAGTTTTTGAGGTCGGTCTTCTTTTAGGTGTCTAAAATGTGTTTTGCTGCTGCCCTGGTCCACAGCAGTACATTTATTGCTTAGCTTCCTACACCGGCACTCCTGCTACTTCTCCAAAGTAAATTGGGGGCGTGCCGACCACTGTCTACTGTACGGTCTGTTTTCGCTGTCAACTTTTTTTCTTTTTCAAGCACACCATGTGAACTTATTCTACTTTGACTCTTCTCTCATCTTGTTTCTGTGTGTGTATGTCATTCACTGAGCTGAATCGAGCCCTGAAGCCCCTCTGCTGTACAGAGGCAGTTTGCTTGAAAGTTGAAAGTTTATTAAAAGTGTATTAATATTTAACCTGTCGCATGTCCAAATTTCATCAAATTGGACACTGCACGTCCTTGGGACCCCAGCAATGCACCGGCCGAGTGTGAAGTAGATCGGATGAACAATTCTCGAGATATTCAGAGGACATGCAGACAGACAGTCAGTCAGAGGTTCCTTGCTTTATAGTTGGATTCCCTTTCAGAGGAATGCAGAGCCACTTAGACAAATCACCCACAGAAGAAAGGACACTGATTTGGACATTCCAGATCTGAAGATCAGCTGGATCATTGTGGAGCATCATCAGACCTCTACTGCATGAGGATCCAAACTCCTGACCACATTTGGGATGTCCCCCAAACAACACCTTATGGTCCCCAACGTTAAGAAAATCCTGTGCATCAGTCTGACGGCTACCTTCGCAAATTGTATATTATTTACCTCCCTCGTGGGAGGTAAATAATATAGTATTGCTACTGAGAAGAGGTTATTTGGAGGTCACAGGACATGGAAGCCAAAAGCTCTACTTTCTCACATTTCTCCCTTTTGTACCCTGTCATCTTCTCTTCCAGACTCCTCTTTTCTCTTTTACTACCCTTTTAACCTCATCAAGCCTGCCGTCATGACAGAGGTCTTCTTTGGGGCCCAAATGAGGATGATTTATTCATATGGGCAGCAACAGTGTGATACAGATACCTTTTTAACCCCGGTAATTAATTTAGGTGGGTGGTGTGGAGGGCGCATGGATGATGTCAGAGGACGATTGATGGCCTCCCACACCACTCTTGCAAGATCCATTCCAAGTAATATTGCCTCCCTAAGCCAGCAGTTATCCACAGCATGTAATAATTCCACATGATCCTTCTAGCTACCGACCAATGCAGCCAAAAAAGATACTTGAACTACAAGCTCTTCAGGCACCTCGTCACAATCTCACCTGGATAGGACAAGCCACCAAAAAATCAGTGTACAGGCTTGCAGTGCTCCACACTTACTTTGTGGGCTGTCACCAGCATTGGGTCTCTGGCATGTCTGGAGTATGTCTGTAACTTGTTTTTACTGTGTATGATTTTTTTAATATCCTTATTTTGTGCCTACACTGCCAATCCATTTTCTTTGGAGAGAATGAAATTGATCAATTCCGTACGAAGAAGTTCCTACGAGATAATCTGGAAGCTCTATTTTCTTATCACCAAGAGAATTAGCAATTTTTATTGACATGTCAATTATCTAGAACAGGTTTTAAGGTGATCCAGTTTTCTGTTTTTAGGAGGACAGAATCTGCACTGTTTCCTTCCTTCCTCTTTCACCATGGGGTATATTTCAATCCTCTTATTTAGTATTTCCTTGCTCCTTGAGCCTCACTTGAGCCAAAAGTCATTCTGGTGCACCATTTTGCAGGCCATCACAAAGCTCTTATTTCTGCTCCAAGGAGCAAGGAGGGATCTCTGAGGACTTATGAGTAAGGATACACGAGAGCAGGAAGTATTTTACCGACTGGTGCACCCCCCTTATTGGATATTAATTATACATTGGATGTTGCAGCTGATCGGACTGATCTGATAGATTGCAACATCACTGGAGTTCCATACTGGTGTAAAGACAGATAACAGGTTAAACTCAAGTGTATCACTGCCAAGTTCTATATGTTATTTGCTTTCTGATTTACCCTCTAATCAAAAATCTGTAGGTCTGAACAACAAAAGACCACAAAATCTTTATTCATTTATTAGAAAGATTTTTCTTATCATGATCTCTTATTTTACCCAATTAACCTTTATAATGGATACATGTCAAAGAAAGTAGGAGAGGCAGTCGGTCAACAAAAAAAAAAACCACACACACACTTTTTACTTTAATTTATCATCATTTCCATTCAGTCCATTCACTGAGCTGCCGTCCTCCCTGGAGCACCAAGTATTGTTGCTTCATGAAAAACAATGGTTTCACTTCTTTAAATACTACTCCAGCAGCCTTTTCAACTAGCCAGTATTCTCCGCTGTGTTGGGCATTCCCAAGTTAACTAGGCATGGAAGTACATCAGTGCAGCCATTGTACAGCACCTTATGGTGAAGAGGGAGCTAACCCACAAAGCACAGCTTTGTCTTTTGCTTTGCAACAACCTCCCCTGTGGCAACATTCTCTGAGCTAAGGATGAAAGAATGAGATTATGGGCACAAGAGGTTAAAATAAGTTTTGTTTTTCACATGGCTGCTGGCCTCAGTAGGGCAAGGAGCTCAACACACTTGGGGGAACTTGGTCTTGTTCCGCTACCACTTCCACATTAAGAGGAAAGCTCTTGGCAAATGATAAAGAAGACCTCAGGTCACAGATTTACAGGTGTATTGACAAACTGGATTGAGAGGAGCCCTCAGGATAAAACTAGGACATGTTCCAGAGATGAAGCCTTCCAGTTTCCATGGAAGCACTTAGAAAACCCTCCAAAGAAGAAGCTTTCTGCTGTTACCTTAACCCAGTTAAGCTGCTGTAAAATGGTTAGCTGGATGAATGGATGGATGAACCGCAGGCTTTTACTTTAATAATTGATGTAAGGATGAGACAAGTCAGCAACTGTATAAGTAACAATAAAACACCTATTACCTATAAGACGGTATATTATTGAGAAAATCAGACTCCAGACCGTAAACATTTCTGTTCCAATGAGAACTGAGCTGCTATAACATCACTTACATCCTTTGTACATACACATGAAGCCCACTATCTCATTTATAGCATGCAAAATGAAAGCAAATGTGAAAAGCCTCAAACTGTGACATTTGATACATAGACATTTGTATCTAGAACAAATGGACCAATTATAATCATGCTGCTGAATTTACACTAAAGGTTGGCCATTAAAAAATCCAATCACATTATGAATAGTGACATTTTATATATGTTATATAACACTGGTGCACCAACAGCAATACTTTGTTGCTTTATGTTGTCAGAGTAATAGCTGTCTATGTTGTCTTTTGTTGCCGGAGTGTAAGAGAGGAGTGTAATCGTTCACCTCGTATTCCTGTTTAAAGCCGTAGCCCTCAGCAGTCTTCATCTGGTTGATGTGCTGGAGAAGGTCAGCCACTCGGACAGCAGGGTGGAGCTGCCCTGTGTGGTAGGGGGAGCCTTTGCGCCCACACTGATGCCTCGGGGAGCCTCCCAGCAGGCTGCTGGCCTCGTTCACTAAACTACGAGCGTCACCTGCGCCAGACACAGACACATTTGCCACTGAAAAATTCACGTACAAGACAGATTTTGATATGTCTTGTATCACTCGCGTGTACTGCACATTCAGTAGAGTGTATGTTACATGAGTGTCACTTGGATAAGGCTTGTATGGGCTAAGATATCTTGATAAAAGATCTTATGTAAATGTGACAGCAGGTTTGTCTCGGATGACGTGAAGCAGACAAAGATCAGTACCAACTTTAAACACATCTGTGTTTCTGTGAAAATGACAATATAAGAAAGGAGATCAAGATTAAATGTACTGACAAGTATGGCAAATCATTTCATTCAAATATGTTACTTCAGTTGTGCGCTCACTTGTGCAATCTTGTGAGATTCTTTGTATTTTATCTGCAGGCATAGCTGAGGGTAAGTTGTACCAAATGATATTTTTCATACAGGATGATAGCTGTCTTTCAGAATGATTCAGACATTTATGGAGTGAACAATGATGGACAACAAGATTACAAAGTGAGGAATGATGTGCTTCACGTTTGAAATTGCATTGTGTAGCTGTGGTAAGCTGTTTGTTTGTGTACACTGTGCTATGTGTGAGTCTTGGTGCATTTGTCATACTGCGTGTGCCGCAAGTGTGTGCATCCATGAAGGAAAGGGCCATCCTTTCATCCTCCTGTAGGGTGCTCTGGTCTGTGAAACTGCGCTCCATGGAGCCCATATGGCTCTTCTCCTGCCGGTAGGTTATGGGTGTCTTATTCATGTTCACTGGTTTCCTATTCACAGATATAGAAGAAGAAGGAGAAGAAGAATACAGGAGAGATTGTAATAGACAGGGGCAGAGAGAGGGAGGAAAATAAAATGTTATGTTTAGTAAGGAATTATACAGAGAAATTAAAAAGAAAGAAGAATGGGCGTATACACAGAACAAGTTCTTTATTGTTTTGCCTTTTACGACTTATGACTGGCAGCCAGAGCGAAAGCATGTATCTGATGGATCACAAAACGATGGAAAAGCAAAGAGGTGGAGTCACTTACGGATAGTAAGAGTAGTAGTCCCTTCTGGCAAGAGTGTAGGGGAAGGAGAAAATAATCAAGAGAAAGAAGAGATGTAAGATGAAAGCAATGTCAGCTGAGGGCAGAATGCATTGATTACAGTGAAAATGGGAACCATCCTCTCATGTGCTCAGCTGTGCAGGCGGCCATGTGACACATGCGAACGTACCAAGCAGGTGCTGACAGGCCAGACCAAAGTGAGGCAGAAAAATGTGTGTTTCCATCAATGGAATATGTATCAGTGTTACACTTCGAGGACTAGACCACACGGTTTCCTGTCACAGCAAATTCAGCAATCAATTCTCTAAGAGCGAACTTCATGGTGGCTTAGCAGAGGAACTCAGGCTAATGTGCACAGCAGTGGTGACTTTCGAAATCAACATTATTCAGTATTAGCTTGAACACTGTGTCAGCTATTTAATAGTGATTGCTGGAGCCATGAGTAACTTCCCATTTGGTATGGCAGGCTTCTTAGATTTCAATAAATCGTTTTTTAACAGGCTAACTCTTATGTAAGACTTAAACTGATGCTGGCCTACAGTTGCTGCTAAATAAATGCAGAAGTGGAGGTTTACACGATCTACTGTAGACCTGTGGGATCATTGGCTAATAATCTCCAAAAGCACACCTTTTCCCTGCCAATTTCCATCTCATTTAAGGGTCAGGCCTCTGCTTGGGGTGTCTAATTAAGTGGCTAATTGAATTGTTTCCACCACTAATTAAATACTTCACACTCAGATGGGCTCCGCAAATGAGAGTTGTTTGGTCCCTCTGGTGCACCATACGGGATATAACAAAGACAATGCCGCTTAGGCTGTTGGTCCAGCATCCTCCCTAAGCAAGCGTGACCTTTACAAGAGCTCAGCAAGTATAAAAAACTGATTACTGAACTGTTCCAAAACAAATCATAAAAGGAAAAACAATGCGGAGATGTGATGTGATTGTGCATAATGAGGCATGTTTTGTACTGAACATTTATCAGCAGATGTTTACCCTTTCTTAATAATGATGATGACAGCGCCCAGCAGAAGGATGAGGACGACCAGACCTCCAGCGCACACCCCAAGAATCAGACCCATTTCCTCAGAGTGTTGGGACACCTCCAGAGCCTTGCGGTGATCTTTGCAGGCCGCTAGAAGCAGAAACACAGATGCACATTAAAGAGGCACAATGCAGCCATGGAACATAAAGGAGTGAGGTTGAAATGTGTGTGTGTGATTCAAAGGGAAGTGTCAAGCAAAGAGTGTGAAAAACTGAATAGTAACCCAAAAAAAAAAAATCACAGCTTTAAAGAACCTTCATCACCCTCATTCATGCACACAAATGCAGAATTTTCACATAATACTCGGTCATTCACACCGCTTCTCCTGAATACTGTGAGGAAATCCACTGAATTATAATGGTCTTAATACCAACGCAACACTTTAATAGCAGTGGTATTTTCAAGAGGTATTTTTAAATAACTGGTAAAAATGAAAGAGAAACAAGAACAAATAAGTGATAGCTTAAGCAAGGCAGACAGTGATTGTCTATGTTGTCCAACGCACCAAGCCTGCAGTCCTCAGAGATACATAATGACAACTTGTGCTGTGATAACTGAAAACAACTGGCTGGAACACAGAGTCATAGTTTGGTTGTCAAAAAGGTTTTCAACTAGCTATTTAAGATTTAAGATTTATACTGGTGTTTACAGAAATGGAAGGGAGAAATTATGGAGAATGATAGAATAAATACATAGCTGTAAAGTAGAAGCATGAATCATGTCGCATGAAGCATGAGTTTAAATTTTTACTTGAGTAAAAGTACAAAAAAATTAGCATCAAAGTGTATTTGAAGTACCAAAAGTAAAAGTACTCATTATGCCGAATGGCATATTTAGGAATATTGTATATTATTGTATCATAATCATTGATGCATTAATATTTTCATCACTTTAAGTAGTTGGTGAAGGTGGTTTAACTACTTTATTTGCAAGGTAGCTTGTGAATTTTGTGAGTTTTATCTTCCTCCAATATTACATCATAATTATTAAACTAAATCTAACTAAGTCACTTAAGTTATCAAATAAATATAGAGGAGTAAAAAGTACAGTATTTACCTCCAAAATGTAGTGGAGTGCAAGTATAAAGAAGCATAAAATGGAAATACTCCAGTAAAGTACAAGTACCTCATAATACTACTTACAGTACTTGAGAAAATGTACTTGGTTACTTTCCACCACTGAGAAGAAGTAAAAAAAATTACGAAATATGCTAGCATGAGACATGAACCTCACTTGGTAAGACACATTAATCATGTATAATATGCTATATATGCTATGCTATCGTACATGCATTAAACCTTTGGGGTGCATTAATATTTAACGCAGAATTAAATATACTTTTTCTATATAAAATTTTTTTTTTTTTCCAGTCATCCACACAGCCCTACAATACAATCTCAAGATGCCCCGGTGTCTGTGAGCAACTGGAAAGGTCGTTATCATAATAGCAGGTTACACATTTCTCTGGCATAAAGCCTCATACTGTAAATGGTGCTGAGCAGTGGGCCTTCCTTGTCTTGTTCAAGGGCCCACTGATCTAGTTTTTCTTGTGTGTGTATCACCCTGTCCTCCAGGCCTCGACACCCCTGAAACTAGCCTCTCCAAGCCGATTGGAACAGCACAATCTATCTGGGGACTGGCAGAAAGTCAGAGCAGGCCTGGGGAGAGAGCTCTATCTTGCAGCCCGCTGGGGAAGAATCGGATCTGGGGCAGGGAAAATGAAAACACAGCCATGTTTTAGCCCAAATTTCTGCAGCCGTGGGCACTTATGGGTGCTTTAGAACCCTTATCCCAAATAAAGATGAAATTGCGACAGTATTATTCCATTATTTGGCAGGATACCTTAATCAACTATGGTAGAATCAAATATTGTTTTTTTTGGGGGGGGGGGGGGGGGGGTTATTTAAAAGTTAGGGAAGCT
>JBBPCS010004152.1:0-11590 GCA_037974645.1 Hollardia meadi
TGTTCAACCCCTTGAATTAAAGCTGAAAGTCTTCACTTCAATCACATCCTGATTGTTTCATTTCAAATCCATTGTGGCGGTGTACAGAGGCAAAATTACAAGAATTGTGTCACTGTCCAAATACTTATGGACCTAACTGTATAGAAACACGCAGCCAAGAAAAAAGATTTTTGATCTTGTCAATTTGGTGCTCAGTGCATCACAACCCTCACATGTTCATCTTAAAATCTATTAAACAACTCAAACAAATAGGAATATAGTCAAGTATATATCATGGTAATAATGGCCAGGTACCTCAGAAGAAGTGTTGAAGGTTTGCATTGTGTGTGTGATTGTTAAACAGCCTCCAGTGGAGTGTTATGATGGTGCAAAAATAAAGATTTGATGTGCTGTAACTGAGTGATCACACTAATTATTAAACGTGTTTCAGCCTGTGGAGTTAAATATAGTGTTACCAGTTTTGAGGTCCTTATTTTGTGAAAAGGAAATGATGTAACGTGATGTTCAAATGTGAACATTTACATGTGTTCATATGCGATGAGCCTATTCATATATGTCAGCTTATTTTTTTTATTACTTCTAAATGTACATGGAGTCATGCCGAGATGCTTTACGAGAGATGAAATACACGTTTTCATGTCAAAGAACCGCAGATGGATGCACGGTGGCCCACAAACCTCAATTAGGTTACATTGTGGTCTGGGGACCCCATCTCAGAAGTTTGATACGACACAGCGTAATAAAATGTGCCGGCATTGTTTAGTCATGATTACAGGAAGAGAAACCACAGAGGTTTCTATTTCATTTGGACTCTTTCGACTTCATATACAGTAAATTACAAGAGTGCAGTAAATGCTTATGCAGCGGAGCAATGGCTGATGACTATATATATATATATATATATATATATATATTATTTATTTATTTTTGATTTATTTATATAGATTTGGTCTCTGGGTCCCTCGTCCAGGTCAGAATTTTATTACAGGGAGTGTATGACATCCAAAATTAGTCATACATTCTGCCATTGTGTTACTTATAGATGAAATTGTAGCCTAGTAAAAATCATCTTCATCTGAACAGAGCACCGCCACATTTGTGCTCATCATCCTCCTCATGATGTCACAACATCTGGTTTCTAAACCACTCATGACATCACAGGAAACCGATTGTAACCCACTCATTGGCATTCAAGTCATCGATTAAAACTTAAAACTACAGCATCATGAGGGCGGCTTCTTCTCAACTCACCATCACAAAGTGAGTTTTAACCCACTCCCATCCGCATCGTGTGACGTCACCCCCCCCCTTGTTCCAGCTGGCAGGAGTCCACTCCATAATTTACTAAGGACTTTAACCCCTCCATCAGATACAACCTTCCTCTCTCTCTCTCTCTCTCTCTCTCTCTCTCTCTCTCACCTCCAGCAGACAGCAGCTTGAAGTCAGAGTTATGTCATCGAGCAAAAACTTTTTCCTCCTTCTCCCCCTTTTGTGCATGAGTAATTTTTTTTTAAGTGGAAAAGTTATTGTAGGTCCATTTACTTTTGTCAGATTTAATCATATTTATTTTCATTTTGCAAACGCTTTTAAAGGCTGACTGGAATATCGAGCCATTTAAAGACCGGGTGGTAGGTTGTTTTTATTCATTAACATATATATATATATATATATATATATGATATCATGAATGTTATTCCTGTGCAGAATGGATGCAGTGGTGAAAAACAACACTTAAATGCGTGTGCAGAAAAGTTAGAGATGCATTATTTAGCTATAGTTTATATACCATGCAGCTGGAAGTTGCGAGAAAATATGGTAGCCCTATATATATATATATATATATGGCCTATGGATGAAATCACTCATGCTTTTACGAAAATAATAACTTTGATGACCGTGTGACATAGGACAATGATTGATATCCTGAAACAGAGTTTAGGATGTAAATCACGTGGATGTAAATCAAAATGTGTGTGTTCACACTGGGTGAAAGTGCTGTTTTTACCACCTAAAGCTATTAGCCCTGACCCACAGCCCTATTGTTCTGTGTGTATTCTGCTGTAGATAACGAGCATTATCTTAATGTAAATCTAAGGAAGCCTGCTAGGTTGTTGTTGTTTTTTTTATCTGATTGCTTTGATCGGTGTGGGCTGGCCGGGCTCCAAATAGGGATGTTTGGGAGTTTCCTGTCGGTGCTCACGTGGACACACAGTAACAGTAACAACAGTAGCAGAAGTGTGAGGGGGGAATCATTCGCATAACTGTGTGCATATTGCAGAGCCGGCAAAAATGCTGAGTAAAGCACGTGCGCATATGGCAGAGCGCGTGCAATTGCTACCCAATGCCATTGCTTGTAGTTAACTACCTTAGGGAATCTGAGTTTATCAGTGCATTTATATACAGCTAATCCTGTTTAAATTAAATTAAATCCCCTCACAACGTTATCATTGGCTGCACGTTTGCTGTTAGCAAAGTGGCGGAGGGAATTAGCATTACAGAAACATATTTGAGTGAAACACAACGTGATTCTGAGTCTATTTCCTTTGAGGACATTTACCTAAATAACACTGGACTGTCAAACTACAAGCTACACCATGGCTCCCCATGTGGTAAGCTGCCGAACTCTAAATGTTAGCGTAGGCTGTGCGCTAGCTAGCTAGCATAGCTGCAAACAAGCTAACCGCTAAAAGTTAAAATGTTTAATTGTATGTTGCTGTAATTGTTTTAAGTCTTGGTTAAATTGTGTAATTACATCTCTGTGTTATGGAGAAATTATTTGATATTAAGTTATTCACTCTTTGTCTTAATTTTTTACAAAGTTGCAGTTGGTTATATGCTAGCAAAAACAACCATAAACATTAGCAGCAGTTCATTTTATTGCAATAAATGCCCAAATTGTAATTTTCCCGCCATTAAAAAGGCCCTACCATAGCTATGTTTACAATTTTAAGTCCATATTAATTCTATATTCATATTAATGCAGAAGCCCACTGAGTAATGTTAACATAAACATAAATAGTTAAAAAGTTAAGTTAAGTAATAGTATTTAATTTAAGTTAACATCTAAAAAAAAAACATGTTCAGTGCAGGCTTGTGAAACCAGTCAATAGCAAAGAAGCATTGGGTTTTCTCAACACAGTTTATTGACGGTTGACTGGAGCGTGTGACCACAAGACAAAGAGGACTGTCCCTGGCAGCAACTTATCAACCCCCGTCTTTCATAAACCCCCCACACCCCCATTAAAACACAGTATCTTCTCAAACTGCTCACGTAGGCCTGCGTGGCTATGAGCCAACTGGAGACTGACTGCTGTCTGCATACTGTCTGGTTTGCAAACACAGCTGTCAGTCTGTGTCCAGGGGTGTATTATCAAACTTAGTATTATCAAATATTACACAGACGGTTATACCAACTATTTAAGTACATGCAGGGACTGTGAAGTGGCATCTCACATGCGATAAATGTAATTCTATTGACTTAATTTATCTGCATTTTTGTTTGCTGGTCAACCTTATTACCCCTGCTTTATATAAGTGACACAGTATGATTACAGCACAGTCTGATGGACTGTATACAAGGTTATATGCTGGGAGAATTTGGATACTGGAGGTATCTGCCTATAATAGCTTCCTGTCATATCTGTCATTCTTAGTTACACAGTTTTAGAAAAATAGCTATAGAACATGCTAACCCTGAGACCATACCAGACCACCCAGCCAAATTTATTTGATTGGTATAATCTAGAAATCCACCATTAAAGACATGATATCCACTTTTCCACACATACAGGCGGTTTCCTGTCACACTTGGAAGTGGCGCAGAAACATTTATTTGCATATCCTCACATGATAATAGTGTTGAAAGCTTGATGGCAACCTTTACTACTTTAAGTGGTTATTGTTGGGGGGGGGGGTTTAGAGGAAAATGCAGTATGAAGTTTTGCAGGTTGCGTAAAATCGCATGACAACTGTTTGACAATTGACTATTGAAATCGAGTTGCTTTTTTGTTAATTATACAACACTAACCAAACAAACATTCACTTTAGCTGCTAAGTTGTAGCACATTAAACAGCATGTAAATGTAACTGCAAATGCCACTTTGGTCCAGTTAAATGCTGGTGTTGCACTTATTCTTCAGTACCGCTAACACCACGCTGTCTACCTATGACATGTAGGCTGCAGCGCAGAGTTTGTTTACTTTAGCGAAGCTTCCACACAAAGTGCTCACAATTTTTAGTCCCAGGAACCACTTTTCAAGGAAATAAAAGGTCCTTCAGCCCGTTGCTGTCTGCGTTTCCACCACGGCCTAAAGAACAGCAAAAATTAGGCAAATTAGTCTGCTGACATGAAAGAAATGGCTTTTACATGATATTTTTGTGCATGACTGTACAGAAATGATAACACCATACACAGGCATTATTATTTTATCGCTCAGTCAACAAAAACCAAAATGGTTTGCGGCTGCAGATTTTTAAAAACAGTCCGGTACTTTTGGAAAGTACTACACCCCGTGCAGGGATGTAAAATAGTGGTAAAATAAATTCCTCCAAGGGTCATAGTCCCTGCGGAAAGTTTCTGCAGTGTAAACGCGGCTTTTGGTTCTTGTACAATGTTCAATGCAAACCCAAAAAAGAAAAAGGTATGGATACTTTTATTTTAGCATTCTGGCATTAAATAAAAATGTTTTGTGTCATCCCTCTTTGTCTTTGCTGTCTCTGCACACTTCCAGACTGTTCCCAGGCTGGGCAGACACTGCCATGAGTCCCCAAACTTCAACTATGCTACCCAGACTGCGGTGGGCCGCCAACCATCCCTCAGGGTAGTTGGGAAAGATGGAGTCCATAGGGAAAGTTACCACCCGGATTCTCCAAGGCCACCCGGGTGACCAAGAACATGATATAATTATTAAGTTGTCCATGGAGGGCTCAGGCTAAAAGACAAGATGAACACTAAGCTAACTATTTAGGCAACAGCTCATCAAGTGTGGTTTAATTTCTAGATAGACAAAGTCAACAACAAAGACTGATCTAACACAAGACTGTTTTTTAGACCAGACAAACTCACAGCAAGTGCAGCCAAACGTCCCAGGTACATGTGGATGGTATCTGGTGTTGATTTTAAACTCTAATTTTTTTAAGTAAGTTGTGTTTATCAGTGTTTTTCAATCTCCCTAATTAAGAGACAGAATAACCAGAAGGTAAAACAGTCATCATGCCCAGGCCAAGGACAGGGCCTGGTCCACCACCTGAATTCTCCATGGACGCGGAGGAGGCTCAGTCTCTCCGCTTGCATAGAAAACCCTCAGAAAAGACATCTCCTCTGAGCAAATATATTGACAGTGAACACCAGCAAGCGGGGCTTTTCTCTCTGTCTCCCTTCGATGCCTCCCTGGACGCCGCTCTTGACCTCCAGAAAAAAAGGAGGAAGAAATGCGGTGCCTGCACTCCCTGCCTCCGCAAAGAGAACTGCGGTAGCTGCGCAAACTGTCTGAACCGCAAGACGGGCAAGCAGATCTGCAAGCTGCGCAAATGTGAACAGCTGAAGAAGAGACAGCATGAGTGGGAGGTGAGCAAGGCACACACATTTCATTGTCTGATAACATTAAATAGATCGTTTACAATAACACTATTAGTGTTAGCATACCAACAGTATCAATAATATTTTTCAAGGTAAAGTTGCACAAATTCAAGGGGAAACTATGAAATATTTTGCATAAAAATGGTCCAAAAAAACATAAAAAGCGCCACTCAAAACATTAATTTCATCCATGCAACCCCACTCAAAGTCTGCTCATTACTCAAGGGAGTGTATCCAGCCACTTACTTGCTGCTGCAGTTTCATTACAGTCATCACAGACTTCTTGTTTGAAATGTCCATTCAGACAAATGTAGCTGCTGGTGCTAACATTGGCATTCCTTTTCTGTCAAGCCTAGACCCGCTTCTCCTCAGGCTGGGATTAGAGAACTAGTGGGACATATATCCAAAGTGTATATTTTATAGCACTTATGCAAATGGAAAAATGACAGTATAGAGCAAAAAGATGTGGCACTTTTCCCAGGAATTAAATTCCAAAACTCACATTTTTAAATTTACATCTGCAGTTGAATATTTTACTTCCCTAATGGCAACTCCACTCCTGTCTCAGCTTTCTCTTGTGAACATTAACTACTGTTTAACAGAGCCAAAAGTGATGGCACTTAATGTCTCGCCAACTCAAATGTTTCAGAGCACACTTCATACAATGATGCAATGTTACTGGTTATACTACAGCTACTAAAACAAATAGTATATCAGAAAACCAACTAGATTAAATGCAATCAATTACCAAATCTCGCCACTGTTAAAAGCTACTTTGACAGAAAATTTGAAAAGATGGAAATGATGGCATTGAACAACAAAACATGAAGGCAGCATGCTTTTGATGGTTTGTCTTTGGTAGACATTAAATAGTTTGAAGTGTCGTGGAAATGAGAGGTTAGATAGTTTGTAGCAGGAAAAAGCCAATAGGCGATGAATCGGCTGATATCAAGCTGTCGGAAATGAACAATCTTTGAATTTATTAGACTCTGGGTGACAGTTGCAGTGAATCTGGATCACTGAGTGTCAAGTGATAAATACCTAATGAACCTAACCTTAAAAAGATCTGGGTGGGATTGATTTTTAGTTTTTGAGCTATTATTTTCCCTCCAGTTTCGAAGTGAGAGCCAAGTTCTGCCAATACAGATTAATCTGTGTCTATAGGACGTTGTACAAACTATCTGTGGTATCCTCTAGTGGAAATGTTTGTATTTGTTGATGGAATTGCCTCCAAATAGAGACACTTGTTTACTACGAGATTGAGTCCTGTTTCTTTTAGAGCTGAAACAGTTAATCAATTATTCACTAGTCATAAGATTTATCAGCAACTATTTAGACAATCTGTTAATCATTTTTCAAGCAAAAAAATCCAAATGTTCTCTGATTCCAGCTTCTCCAATGTGATGTTTGTTTGCTTTGGTTTAAATACATCATCAGGCTGTTACCCCACCTTTATCTAGATTTATCTTGGCCTTCTGTGAGTGCTGTCACTGATCTATATGAATATTCAGAAACTCATGTAGTTAATGTTAATATATAGATAGATTATAGCTTGTTGTGCATGTTGAAGATAGAGATGGCTTGCCTTCGAGGGTTAGGGTTAGATTTGTGGTTATAGATGTTGTGTAAATGTTGCACGTTTTATTCTTTTTTAACATACCGTGAGTGGAGTGTGCGTGCGTGTGTGTGTGTTTGCGTGGCTGAGGGGCTGTGAGGGCTACCAAACAGCAGCAGTGGAGAATTCCTGAGGTTGCCTAGGCTTTGTCCTCTGACCTCTGAGGCCGCGAATAAGGGTGGGGGTTAACCTTAGGCATTTTGGATTTGTGTGTGCGCGGGTGTGTGAAGAAAGAGAAAGAGTGAATGTTTTTTAAAGTGCGCACTTGTGTGTTAATGGAAGTGAGTGTGCACGTGTGTGTGTGTGTGTGTGTGTGTGTGTGGCTCTTTGTGTTTGTCCGTGCATCAGCATCTTGAACGGGGGGGATGGGCTGTAAAGTCAAGGAGGAGGACAGGAAGATGCAGCTAATCGTCAGCAGTACTGAAGGAAGAAAAGCAGGAAAAACCAGACTGGGCTTGTAAACTCAAGAAATGGACACTTAGTGCTCTTTCAAGAGTTAGCAGACAGCAAAACAAGCACAGCACCTCTGTTTCTGTTCCCAACATTCCCATAAAAAACAGCTTTCTCACACAACTTGATGACCAAACAGTGTTTAACATTTATTTGTAATGCCAAGAAGTTAAAGGACAGGAGCTGTTAATAAGGTTACTTGTACCAGAGTTTTTAAGGCCAATATTATTACCAACATTTTTTAAATTAAACGTGTTTGTCATATAATTTGTAACCACTTCCAAAGCACATCTATTTCAATTAAGTAAATTATTCAGATTTTTTAATTGTTCTTGCAAAGAATTTGGACGTTTTTAAAGCCTTAAATATAGACCATAACAAGACACAAAATGCCACTTTATAATAAAAAATTATGATAATCTAATATTCTGTATGTTTGTATGGAATCCATTCATATTTTTTTCATTAAGGGCATAGAATCGATCACATAAACGCAAGGATCAGAACATACCCATTAATTTGCATCTTGTCCATCAGTGGAAAAAAATCAAAAAATTTGATGTGAAATGATGTTTACTGTTGTCTCGACACATGTTGCACCCACTATTAAGATCCTGTTTACATCCAAGATAACTAAACAAATTAATATACAACACCGCAGCACCACTCAATATGTGGAGAGGTGTAGATCAGAGGCGTAGTTGGTGTTGAAGAGTAGAGCTACAATCAGGAGGGAAAGGCACAAGTTTGTTTCTCCACAAACTATTTCGCAATGGAGGAGCTTTTCGCACTCACATAATAATCAGGGATAGATACATATAATCATGACAGGGCTCTATGCTGACTTTTCTCGTAAGGAGTACATGTATTGGAGATTACACTCTTTTGAGGGGTGCTCAAGCCCACCTAAATTTCATCTCAGCACCTCTAAAAAAATATTATTATAAATGCCTTTATTATTTTCCCCATCCCCTGAAAGAAACAAGATATTTTATTGATGTTATTTTCTTAATTTCTGTGCTTTTATTTAATTTGAGCTCACTGTGAGAGTCTGTGCGGCATTTTGCTTTCATCTACGGTCGCATTACATTTCTCTCCTCTGCACGGAGCAGATCATCCGTCCATCAACCATCGTCGTAGTGCTACCACTGTGGTTGTACACTCTTAGTCTTTTTTTTAAATGCACAGTTTCATGCTTATAGTATCAGACTATCATAGAAACTGATTATCTACTGTTGCAATCATCACAAGTTGCTCCGTGTATGTCAAGATATGTAAACACTGTAATTTTAACAAGAGCAAAAATGGATTTTTACCAAATTTTAAGTTAGTATGTCTCACTAGATCTGTTTCGTCACACAGTCACATTTCTCATTGATGCTAGATTGCAACAATCTATAATGATAGGCAGTGATGCAAAGGTCAGATATTCAGTATTGTTACATACTATTGAACAAAGATCTTCACTGTTTCACAGTGGTGAGGGTCATGAGTTGAAACATCAGCAGATGTACAGTAGGTGTAGCTTTTCTCCATAAACAGCGCTTTACCAAGTGTCCATCCATCCATCAATCAATATCCCTCCCCCACAATCCTTCAATTTCTGCCCTCTGACCTCCGTATGGATGTAGCAGCTGAGTCCCTTATTGCCTGGCAACCACATCCTCAATCTTCTCCTGCTCTACAGCTCGCTGTAGCACAATGAGAACATTTGCAGCAGCTTTAATATCTGGCTGCTCAAAACATACACTACTATTTAATTTCATACATTTTATTAAATGCAAAATCCAAGATTTAAATCAACATGAAATATGTGCTTTAGCTAGAAGCATTTACATTTACATTAGCCTGGTTGAGATTCCACATATTCAGTAATGTGCTTAGTGTGTCTTTTTTCTTCCATTTACACTCATTGTTGGTTAACAGAAGGGTGTGCGGTGCTTATGTCAGTATAAAGAGTAGGACAGACTAGCTTAATTAGTACCATTATTTCCATCTCCACGTCTCCATGTTTACAACACGCTATCAGAGTGGCTGTAATGGGTCTTTGTGTTGTGAGTGTGTTTTTTGGTACAAGGTCTGGGGAGGCTCTGATCTCTTATGGATCCTGGGAAGGTAGTGAATGAGCTGAGGTTGAATGAAGGCATGCGGACGTCAGGATTATGACGCCGTCTAGGAGTAAATGGGATTTGTGTGTGATTACGCCAGGTCAGTGACTGCCAGGTGTCCACTGAAGTCTGAAAGAGGCGAGAGGGTTTGACCGATGAGAAATGTGCCAGATTATTTTTTCTCTCTCATGATTTTGCATTAGTTTCTGAAGACACTGAAGATATTTCGAATATGGCTGGCATTTAAGTCAGAGTAGGATAAAGACGCAGCGGAGGATGTGTTATTTCTTCTACTATGACTATTTATATGACTATTTTTGCTATCTGTAGCTTTTACTTGTAACATTACTACTCCAACAATTAGTGTTAGATTCATTACTGAAACTTTTAATTCTACCACCTCTTATAATATCATAACTACACTTACTTTTACTATGACTGCTACCTTTAGTTAACCGCTGCTCCGGCCACCTGTAACAAAGACACCGAAGCCATTGAAGCTCTCGCTGTCCAGTTTACCACAAATGCGCCTGTGCTCACACATGAACACACACACTCGCACACACACACGTGGCCCGTGTGACGTCAGCAGAGGGGATTTCCCATGCCATATGAGAGAGTCAGACAGACACCACATATGCTGCGTCATTGTGTGGCTACCTCGCCTCACCAGGCCACACTTCAGCTGCCTCTCTCCTTTCGATTCTCACTCTGTTTCTGTTACCCTGTCTGATTCTCGCTGTCTGTCCGTTTCGCCTCGATCCGCTGTGTCTTCGCCAGCCTGCCTGAACTTTCGCTGACTTTGTCTCCTCTTCCGGCGATTGCTAAATCTGCAGCCCTTTCTTTACTCACACACGGCGTGTGTTGTTTTTCATATCTGAGCAGACTGTTTGCCGCACTAATTGGTTTTGCTAAACATCCTATTTCACGAAAGCCAACCAGAGGCGTTTTTTTGTTAAAGGCAGCTTCGATAAAGAAGAGAAATGCATCTAGTGTCAAGCGTACCCATTTCCCTCTTGGCTTTTGTGGTTTATGTTCAGCACTCGGGCGAGAACGTGCACTAATGTGTGGTTTAAAAAGGTAGAAGCAGGAGATGATCTTTCACACTCAGAATGTAAACATCATGATCAGCCTTCCAAAATATGCTTGGTATGTCATTCTCGCACAGACTGCTTATAAAGGAGTCGCAGCTTAGGCGGTGTTTTGCACGGGAATGCTCCCTTATTTGTACATTGGAACATGATCACGGCTAATGATTTATGATCTTGTGACAACATGACAACTTTGTGTAGCTTTTATGTGTTTTTTTCTCTTATGAAATCGCACATTATGAGCGGGACTGCACTCATTTTCTGTGTCCTCGCTTTCTTTGAGTCAGCATGTTGTAGGCTTTGCTGTGTAACTGTGCATTATGCCTGTCGGGGGTGGGATGGCGGTGGCTCCTTGAAGAGGGTCTGTGTGTGAATGAGTGTGTGTGTGTGTGTGTGTGTGTGTGTGTTGTGCATGCACTGTGCAGTCCAGTCCAGTTATTGCAGGCAGCCCTGACACAGATGGTGCTCAGCGATACCACATACCAGAGGCATTGTTTAGGGAAGGCGAGTTCGAGGAGATAATTGACAGGCATAGAGAAGACCCATCCCCCCCAACACACATAAACCTCCCATCCACCTTCACTCTGTCTCTTTATGTCAGCCTCTCTCATTTGGCACTGCACACACACACAGACCATTTCCTTTTTTTATTTTAACCCCGTCTTTTTATGGTCTCTGGGGGGGGGGGGGGGGGGGGGGGGGGGGGGGGGGGGGGGGGGGGGGGGGGGGGGGGGGGGGGGGGGGGGGG
>JBBPCS010004153.1:0-11590 GCA_037974645.1 Hollardia meadi
TGTGTGTGTGTGTGTGTGTGTGTGTGTGTGTGTGTGTGTGTGTGTGTGTGTGTGTGTGTGTGTGTGTGTTAAGGTATTATGTAATTTTGAGATGTTTTTCTTTAAAGTAAAAAAACCTTGTGTTTTAACAATATGTGTGTGTGTGTGGGGGGGGGGGGGGTCACTATATATGCTTTGTGTAGATATGTCAGGTAATTATGACTTATAGGTTTCTTTATTTATCAACCTAAGTTTGAGCATCAACCCCCTTTCTTCCTCTCTGTGAGGAATCCTTTGGCCATTCTTCTATCTGCAGTCCTACCTTAAACTCCCATTAACTAAAGGCAATTCATGATTTATATTAATTATAATTAGAAATTTCATATTAAATGACAGAAGAGTCTCATTGTATACTTGTATGTAGCCGCAGTTCTCTCTGTAAGGCTTAACTTTGGTACAGCAATGCTTTGAGCTAAATGCTACCATTACAATGTTAACATGCTCACAATGACAAGTAGCTAACATTTGCTAATTAGCACTAAACACATAGTACAACAGAGGCTGATGGGAATGTCATTAGTTTGGACACATTGGAATTTTGACCTGATGATCAATAGAATAATAGAAAAATTTGTATAATTCATCCTTTGGGTTCAAATTTCATCACATAATCCATCTAATAGTTCTTCAGACATTTCACTCAAAACTACAAATGTGAACCTGTTGCTTGTGGAAAAGGAAAACTCAGGAGGTCACCAAAGTTATCAGGATTCATTCTGTTGAAAGCATGGATTTTACTACCATCCCTAAAGCCACACTAGCATAGGAAAAATGTTGTGTACATGAGATTTAGTGACAGAAAATCAGAATCACATGACTGTATGTAGTACAACACATTTTTACAGTATCGTAGCTACACTACAGTAAAATGAGATATTGTATTGTACAGTTCTCTGTCAGAAAGCATGCACTTCCAACAGATAATGTTATGACAGACTTCAAAGCTTTAATGAGATCCCCAAAAGCTCCTGACATTCTTCTATCAGCGCTGTATGTTTAATCCTTGAAGTTTTAGGTAAGATGAAAAGATTTTAATGAGTGTCGTTTCAGAGACACCCACTTATCCGTCCCTATTCACTGTGACAGTGCAGCAGGAGAGCAGTAAATTATAGGCTAATGGATTTCTCTGACAAACTGAAAGTGAAGTTGAAATGGACACAGTCTCCTTTTATGAAAGGAAATGCCAAGTGCTTCTTCCCTCAGTGCCTTTATTTGAATAAGGTTTATTTAAAGCATTTAAAGTTTCTGTTTGCACTTTTGCTATTTCACACACAGAGCTCAAACTCCCTAAAGGAAATGTTTAAATGGTAATCGCCAATTCTATTTGCCTGAGGCATGTGCAGTTTAAGAACAATTTGGTTGGTGACATGGGCAATGTTGTTTTGGGTCTTCTTGGGTTGCAATAATTAACAAGCAATTATATTTCAAGAGGACAGCTGAACCGCGACACATGGAGCTCTGAGCTCCATTTGAATTTTCTGCATGGTCTGGATCATTTCACTGTCCATCTGTAGGGAGGAAACGATACAGGAACCTTGAAGGTAATTTCCTCTCTGGAATATCTGGATATACAGTAATTGTCAATTGTGATGATGATGATGATGATGATGATGATGATGATGATGATGATGATGATGATGATGATGATAAAATGGCCTTCCTATCTGTAGTGTAAGTTTCACGAGGGACACATGGGATAAGTTGTTATTTCATAATGACATAATTTGCTGTAAGCAGACTGGACTCCCCTGAGTAAACAGGGAGAATAAAACATAATCAATCTCCCCCTGTGATGATTACTCACTCTCTGTTGGTTATGGATGTGTCTGGCTTTGACACACGAGGTCAGCTCTGCTGGTGTCCCTCGCTGGAAGCAATGAAAACTTGTCTGGATTGATTATTGCTCAGGGAATGTTTGGCCTCAGTTCACATTCTGCTGTTTGTGATTGGTTGGTTCTCTGCCAGACAGGAAACTCAATCACCAAATTTTTATGAGAACTTTGACCTCTTAACATTTCTGCCTCAGAAATTCATTGATTTTTTTTGTCTGAACAGCTAAAGAATATGGCCTTGGTTGGCTAAGTAGTGTGGAGTCAGACGTGCTCATGATATTGGTGCATTTGTAGAGTTTGATAGCTTTAGAAATGATGTTCTGGTCCTAAAATACAGAGCATGTTATAACATTTACAAGTTGAAACTGTAACCCACACAGGTTGTAGTGCTCAGCTGATCTGCACCTGTCATCAGGGGCCTCACTTTTCTATCTAAAGAACAACATTAAAGGGGAATTCTGCTATTTTCAAACCTGGGCCTTATGTTTATATGTTTGGATGTGTAAATGACCAAAAGTTTTGGAATTGGTCCAGTAAATAGTCTCAGCCGATACACCTGCAATGGTTGCAATTTATTCCTTAGGGGCAACTCCAAGCGTCAAAGTTACGTCCACTTGTCCACAGTGTTTTTTCTTGCCTCTCACAGTTTGAGATTGTTACTCTAAGTGTCTGAAAACATTACGGAAAGGATCTGACAGCAATAGTCCTCATTGTCAGAGTAAAATCCTCTTTGTTTAGGCAAAAGCACAAGTCTCGTCTGAGGAGAAGTCTCGCTCTGAAATCTTGTAGGAAGACGACTGTAGAGACGTGAGTGAGAGTTGGAGAGAGGAGTTTGGAGTTTACAGAGAGGGACTGCCCTCAAGATTTTATTTTCAAAGTCATGGCTGAATATTTAGCTGATTTTAACAGTCTAGATGAGCAACAACTCACCTCCTAAGGATAAAACTCCCAGGAGGTGGTCTAACACCAATTATCGGCCACTTACAATGCAGTCCTGAGTTCCCTCCCCAGACAACTTAACACCCATTCACACCTGACTCATCTGACCCCTAACGACCCACATGATGGCCAAGTGGGTCTACGACTGACATGTGACTTTAACGACTCTGAAGCCCAGAACTCACATGACCTCAACGACTCGGATAGGGCCACACCCCAACAGGGTTAAAAGCCCGCACTTCCCACCGTCAGTTAGAACTGATGAAGCCTCTTGGATGAGAGGTGAAACGTCTTCAAGAAAGTCAAGCAAGTCCTGTTGCCCTCTTTCAGCACTTAGATATACCATGACCAGGATGACCGAGAATCTTTATCAACATTTAAAGTAGAGCTTTTAACATAGTGTGACAGTAAGCATATTCAGGCCACTGCACTGTTTAATGAACAAATGGTCTCTTTTTTGAATGATGTTAGATTTGTAGTCAGTAACAGCCGACCCAAAATATGACTTCATAGAAAATAGGCTTCATAGGAGAAATCACACATGAAATAGAAACACAAGGGGGAGAATATGTGAGCAGCTGACCTATGCAGATTAAAACATTACATTTAATCCACTATAAATTTAGTGTTTACAGTGTGCCAGGAGGAACTCTCCATGTGAGATCAACAAAATAGGGTTAAACAGAATATCCAGCAAACATCAGTTTTTTTGTTCACATACACTTCAGGTGGTGCTTGATGATGTCCTTCAGGAAAGAAGGGCAATCAACAGAAGATTGGCCAAAACCATAGTCTTGAAGCAGCCTTCCACACCAGCGTCCATCTCTACACAACAAGGTGGGAGTTATTTTCAGCACAAGGGAAACAACCAAATCAGGATTTTTAAAGATCTCCTGAGGAGCTGCTAAAAATATACCTTGACACTTGGGAGAGAGTGGGGTCCGTTTTTAGTAGAGGCATTTTTAAAGTGTGGGCATTAGAGTAATGTCTTCAAATGAAATATGTACACATATTCCAGGATGTTGGGCATCTCTGGGAATAATTACTGCAGATCTCAAATAAATAAAATATGGTCTCAACTTGCCCCTGATGAGGGGCTGAAACACTGTCTTATCTTTATAGCTTTTGGTCTAAAATTCAAAATGTCACATGATTTCAGTGATAAAATGTAAGAATGCAACTAAAAAAGCCTACTTGAATAATTATCACAAGGCCTTTTGGCTCAAATTACCCCACCCCTGCCATTTTAACACTTTTAACTTGTATCATCCAGCAGTTAAGAGCTAACATCATGCTAACAGTATAGCCTCATACTGCAACTTACTAAAGCTAACTACCTAACTAACAAATGAGTGATATTCTTTTTCAAATTTCTCCTGCAGTTGTTCAGACACAAGAATCATGAATACTTGAAAATACTTTTTTTTTAAAAATCACTTTGAATAGCAAAAAACATTTTTTTGAAATCCATCATAGGTTGAATAAAATGGATGACTAATTTTGTCTATGGTTGCCTAAAAACAAGGGGAGGCTAAACTTCCCTACAGGCTGAAATCACCCCACTCTCCCTACAATGAATGCTGTTTGTTCTTGGGACTGGCTTTATAATAATAATAGTAATAATAATAACAATATCTCCAGAATTTTATTACTGATACTATCTCCAAGACACCAGACTACCATTTAGGCTACATGTAAGTTTGCCCTTGCTGCAGTAGCTAAGCCAAAGCAGCTATAGTATATAAATTCAAATTTTACACAAAAAAGGTGCAAATGTCAGCAGTTTTATATGGAGTCTCTGTATGTGTGTATGTCCTTCACAGATCTAGAGAATGTGTATCCATCGACTTTACACTTGGCAGGTGAACTGCTGAGGACTCAAGGTAGTGCAGTGTTGGGTGTGACGTCATTTGGATGAGAGACATTAAAGATATTAAAACCTCTCCAATACGGTGACCGCAAATATAATGTTGCCAGATGTTTTCCTGAGGAGCGACAAGTGTGAAATGTGAAGCTGGACATGTGACACGCTTTGTAAAACTAACTAATAGGAGTGCAGACAGTTAGTCCATCATCCATCCACCTGACAGGTGTGGCATATCAAATTGCTGATTAAACGAAATGATTATTGCACAGGTGTGCTTTGGACTGGTCACAATAAAGGGCCACTCTAAAATAGAGACCAGTTGGATGTACTGACATGTTCTCTGAAAGGACAGTGGAGACAGTTTATGGTGGTGAAGTGAACACCTGCAGCCAGCATGCCACTTGCTCCCTCAAAACTTGCGACATCTGTGGCTTGTAATATGTGATAAAACTGCACATTTAAGAGTGTCCTTTGATTGTGACCACACCTGTGCAATAATCATGTTTAATCAGCATCTTGATATGCCACACCTCTCAGGTGGATGATTACCTTGGCAACGGATAAGTGCTCACCAACATGAATTTTAAACACAATTGTGCTCAAAATCTCAGAGAAATAAGTATTTTGTGTGCATAAAACAGTCGCTTTGAACGGGCATTGCACTAGTGTAGCTACAAAATATGACGATATTGTGTTTTCAGTTACACCGATTAGACTCTGGTTTAATTTGGAGGAACTATCTTTAAATTATCCATGTAATGAAATGGTAAAGGTGTACAAAATGTACAAGAAGGTGAGAGAAAAGTTAGTGTAGAACAGACTTGTACTGTGACCAGTGATCAGGTCAGATTTTGCATGGCAGAATTTAAATGATTGGTGGAACCTTTTCTGCTGCGTGTCTTTATTTCGCAGGGCAGTTATAGAGACAAGAACATAAATAAACAGTATTTCCTAAATGAGAGGTTAATCCCACTCCTCACAAACTGGATGGACAATGAAGAGCCTTGTGATTTCAAAGTTCAATCCGACTGAACTTGATGCACAGCAAAAGATGCCGGTTAACTCACCCCTCGATTAAAGTAAAATTTGGGTTTGACTACACCTCGTCTAATCAGGAAATATAAGTGAAAACACCTGTTTAAGTTTACGAGTTAAAGAGCTTCAAACTATAAGATACAATCCCTTTCAATAGAATAGAATCTCTTTCAGCTTTTCTACTTTTCTCAAGTAGCAGAGAACTTTGTCACACTATTTGCCCTTGCTCTTTGCTCTTTTTTCTTTACTCATTTAAATTCTTTGCTGAGGCAGAACAGATGAAAGCAGGCAGTAAAAAAGAATGTCCTTTCATGCCTAAATCCAGATAATCTTTTGGGTCCTGCTGCAGTCAGGTAAACGGCCTGTTGCACCGCTGCCTCCCAGGGCACCTTGTCATCACTGCAGCCGGTGTCACAAAGGTGTTAACCATACCAAGGTGGGCTGAGGCTGTAATCCCCTGCTCTACCTGCAGCCAGATTAATAACACCCTTTGTGTCCAATTATGTTTTATAGTCTTTACACTGCTTCTTCTTCTTCTACTGAAATGTATGTGCTTGTTAGGCATGAAGGCTAGAGATGTAGAAATGATTCTCACCACAAATGTCAGTTAACTGCTCACACTATATGATTGCTGGAGATCTTAGCTGTTACTATTTATAATCAGAGTGAAGGGTATTCCCTTTTCAAGGTTGTTGTGGTTAACTGCAACATTAAGCTGATTCAAAGATTGACTTTTATCTTTTTCACCATATGCTAAACATTGGATTTATTGGTTTGAAATGGTTATGATGGATATTTCACACTTTTAATTGTGTCTGTCTTTTTGGACATCTGTTCACTGTACAGTAGTTTTTCACTTTGTAGAAGTCAAAAAGTAAAAGAATATGTTGCATAATTTAATTTTTTTTTGGCTACAGAAAGACTGACACAGAAAGATAGATGGATGAAGGAATGTCCTAGTTAATTTTCAGCCATACTTTATTTTTAGATTACATATTCTGCCAGCTGATGGTTCCCTGACATTGTATCATAAGAACTTGGTGATCCCCTGACGTTTCCTCTAGTGCTACCAGCAGTTTGATATTTGGGGTGAGCTCCACTGGTTTCAAAAGAAGTCTGATCATATGTGAGCTTACCAGAAAATGACCCTACTTCTCACTCCATACATTAGTATCAGTAAACAGTTTCCTAATGAGTTGATGGTCCCAATCGCTAGTTGCAAGTCTTCTTCAATACAGCATGATGTTCATTTTGTAAATTATATTCCCATTTAGAGTACAATGGATGATAAAGCAGGGTATGCATAAGGGTGTGGCTGGCTACCGCCGCACGTCAGGTTCTCAGCCAATCAAGATAGAGGCATAGCAATGTATATCCTCCCCACCTCCACTCTCTTGTCCAAATATGCTCATTTCTGGCTCCAAAAAACAAAACAAAAAAACAAGCTCGTGACAGCCGTAATGCCAAACTCAAAGCTTCAAAATGACAATAAATTAATGGTTGATGTCACAGTGGGTTTACACTTAGTCAAATATTGGCACTGGAATAGTTAAACGATGTTTAGAAACATATCTTGCAACTTCTATCCAAAAAAAAAAATACTACCTTTCTACAAAACATGTTGAAGTTGGTATTGAAGCCCTGACAAATTTATCAGTGATGCTATTTTATCCAGCCGCTTGTGTTGAATATGAACAGTAGCCACGGCTGAGTGCTTATGAAGTACACTAAACCACTGAGGTAAGATTCTAGATTAACTTTTCATTGGTTATTGGTTGAAGGAGAAACAATATAATTTGTTCAGATGAACAAACCAGGAGACTTCTGCATTTAGTGGTCCAGATTCACAACTTGCCTTATAAATTTCTCAGGGATCGTATCGGCTGTCAGGCAGGGATGCACCGGCAGTCAACTGTGGGAAAGCCATCCTGTTGTCATTACACTTCCATTAACAGTCACATCACCCTGCTGCCAGATGCACTGGGCTGAAACCAGTAAGACTCATCATCACTGTCTCAAAGCCATCGTATCTGACCTTCAGCCATGAATCCGTATTCTGCAGGCAGACAGCTTCACCATATCTTCAGTCATTACATTATAAATAGCATTTCATTTGGTGTGGGTAACTGTGTGTGAGACACACTGTGTGTTCATGTGCGACTTTTACTTTCACACATACATTTTTGATCATAGGCACTACATTTAATAATTTCAATGAAACTAATTTGACCTTTGCCAGGTTGGTATGGTAATCCTCTAGAATAAAGAAAAATGCTAATATCCTGCATGAGATATTAGAGTGAATGCAGGATTACCAAAGTCCTTTTATTGTAATAGTCTTATGGAAGTTCATGTTCCTGAACTGTACGTGCCCAGACTTTATTAAACAATTTCCATCCCAGGGAAGATTTATTATCAGAACCTTATTATTGCGCACTTCAACAAAAGGTCGACATATCACAGTTAGCCTCTTCATGTTACTAAGAACCTGTGCAAATGATTTATTTCCTTTTTAATAGCTCAGTCATAGTCATAAACAGCAAGGCCACAGGCATTGCCTGAGGGAAGGTTATTATTATGATAAAAACATAAAACATAAGTCTTAGAAAGTAAACACTACAATGCCTTGAATTAACATTCTGAGGAATAAGTACCTAAAATAAAGCATTATTTGTCTGACCTAATTATCATAGTTATTTTCAATTTATTATAGTGATTAAAAAAACTTTTTAAAAAATTAAAAAAGTGCCTCCTGTTGTGGTTGACTGCAGTTTTGCATTTAAAGAATAAGTTCACATTTTAAGCCTATTGTCTTACTATTCTTGCATGCCTATATGTACATTAAAAGTACATTGTGCATTGCTGCAATCATTCTCGTGTCAATACTGGCTGTGAAGATTCCCAGGGGGCCAGAGGCCGGTTTGAACAGGAAGGTGTGACATAACTTTGTCAGTGTGATTGAACATTCAACTTAATATCTGAAGTTCATTGAACATATTTCTTCAAATTCAGCTCAATTTTTTTAATGTAGTAGAGTAACTTAGTTTTTTGTGAACTGAACTAGCTGAAAAAGATTTACAGTGTATTGAATACACCAAACCGGGGCCAGCTGATGGTCTTATCTGATCTCCACATCTAATTATTCTTTGTGTGAAAGCTGTAGCTCACTTGAGAGGCTGAGTTGTTGCCAAGGTTGCTTGCTTTTTTCACTGTTTGCATCAGTGTTGTCACAAAGCTTATATTGTATGTGTATTAAAATTAAAATCTACTGTGAGTTCTGTAACACACACCACGTCATATTTGAATAGCTCAAGCAGCAACATGAAGCTCAATTCTTGCTAATACTGAGGAAATGAGCTGTCATTGGTTTTCATAGTGTCATCTCAAGAGCCTAATAGGTCAAAATGACAATTTACAGTGTTAACTGTACACTGAAGCTTAGTTTGGTTCAATCTTATAATCCTAATTCCAAAAAAAGTTGGGACACTGTGTAAAATGTAGATAAAAAAGAATGCAATCATTTGAAAATAAACTGTATTTCATTGGAAACAGTTTTTACGAAGCGTTCCCCAGCTCATGTAGTAATAGCCTGTTCTGTGTTTGACAAAGTGGTGAATCTCTCCCCATCCTTGCTTGTGAAGGACTGAGCCTTTTGAGGATTCCCCTTTCATACTCAATCATGATACCATCACCTGTTACCATTTAACCTCTTTACCTGTGAAATGTTCCAATCAGGTGTTTTTGGAGCATTCCACAACTTTCCCAGTCTTTTGTTGTCCCAACTTGTTTGAAACGTGTTGCTGGCATCAGATTCAGAATAAGCATATATTTACAAAAAATCAATAAAGTTGATGAGGTAAAACATTAAATATATTGTTGTACTGTTTTCAATTGAGCATGTGTCAAAAAGCATGAGCAAATTATCACATTCTCTCTTGTTTATGTTTTACAGAGCGTCCAAACATTTTTGGAATTAGGGTTGTAGGGATAATACTTATTGTTTCATGTCAGTGCATTTCCCATTAATTGATGCACTTTCAATATTGTTTCCCAGCATGGCTGCTGACATACAGTACATTGAAGGCACTCACTCCCCAATTATTTGGTCACCCCCTACTTCTGTGTTTGCTTATTTGCTATTGATAAGTTGTTGCTGGGAAACTGTATGAAAAGACTAATTCTGGACTTTGGTGTCACTTATAATAAACACGTGTGAAAGCCTGGGAGTGAAAACAGACCACTTAAGGGCTTGAGTCCATCCAAATCTTCAATTGAGTGCAGGGTTGTTTATTATTGTTTTCCACTTCTTTTCATTATGGTTATGCCACACAGTAATTTGTTTACATGTTTGCCTGCTTCATGATTTTATATTTTAGTGCCCTACAGCAAATGGATATTTATGCTCCTTAATCTCTCTGAATTTAGTCCAGAGCTTCAGGGATGAAAATGTTCTACCACCAAGATCATCGGAATTCACTGATTCACAATTGAGAACTTGAGAAGAGGCTTTTAGGAATCTGATCTTTTCTTATGTAAGACCCTCTCTCAAAGCTTATTGGAAGATATTACATCTATAAGGGATCATAGTATTTATTGATAATGAAATTATACGTACCCTGTTTTATTCCATACAATTTGAGTTTGTATGAATTCTCTAAAACATATTCAATAGCTGGATTATTAGAGTAATGATTCTCAAATTATAATACAGCATTGTATTACAAGATCATACTGTATATTATAGTGGGTATAATGAGTCTGAGGGAGTGTAAATAATATATTTCAATGCTACAGTCCAGGAATAAAACATATACCAGAATACAGGATGGAGAATATCTTAAATGCAAAAAAAGGAATGGAATGACCCCTGGCAGTGAAATCCTAAAAGTCAGCCTGATTGTGATCCACTCTACAGCGAGCCATGTGATATCTGCAGTGGTGCAGAGATCTCTGAGCAGCAGCTGAGGGTTTCAGGTACTGCAGTGGAGGAAAGGTGCTCTACTGAAAGGAGAGCCTGGTCTCTGAGGAAACATGTTAACTGAGATGACTGATACATCTACACACACACACACACACACACACACACACACACACACATGTTCAAGAACACACCAAATCATCTATACATGACTACAAACTACTCACACAGCGATTGTACCTGCTGTACAAGAGGCATATTGCATCAACTCACAATGGGATACTGCAGTGTTGTTCAAACAACTTTTTTGCACTAATGAACCAACCAGTTCTGCAACAACAACTCAGGTTAAAACACCAATGAATATTCAAACAAACCAGGGCTGAAACACTTGTGAATTTACACCAAACTAAACTTAAAACACTAGATATTTTTATACTTGACAAGAGTAATTATTGAACCATAAAGCAAGCTTACCAAGTAAGCCAGGCTTATTTCAGTTAGTCTGACGCATTTGACCCAACAGAAAAATGTTTTTTGCCACTGACTCTCTGACATGCTGCCCTATCATTTGACTTTATTAACCACGATTAGTCCACAAGTTTATAGTAAATAAACTTAAATAAATAAAATAGTGAATAAATAGTAGAGTTGGACCTTAATCCCCACTTTTCTTAGCTGGCTTTATGGAACAGGCCCCAGGGCCAAGACTCATTGAATTTCAAACTTCATATGTGTGATCCATGGTGGTGGTTTTTGTGTGGGTTTAAGTGACCATTGCTGCTGAGACCATTATGGCCACCCTCTTAATGATCAGTAATTTCAGGATTCATTTAAATTGGCCCTCTGAAAGAACAGTTCGGCATGTGGAACGAATCTCGGCTCATGCTTTCATGTTAACCAGCATTAGTGAACACATAAAATGACAACGCCAAAACAGAAATTTGAATGACTAGTTTT
>JBBPCS010004154.1:0-11588 GCA_037974645.1 Hollardia meadi
TGACCTTACATTTGTTTTGAGAGCTGTTTTTTGAATTTCTCTCTAATAGGGGCAGTTCGGGTCAACTGCATTATGCAGATGAATTATCGACTGTGTAACATGCTCATGTTTCTGCACTTACAAGATTGTTCAGGACAGTGGCACTGTATGCTCTTCAGAACAATGTTTTCAAAGGCTCTGTAACCACTGCAAGGCCCTCAGAGTTGCCAGTTGATTCATCGATCAAAAGATAATTAGATGCCAACTATTTTAATAATGGATTAAATTGTTTTGAGCAAAAATGTCCTATTCGCTGGTTGCAGCATCTTAAATGTAAGGATTTGCTGCTTTTCTTTGTCAGTTATGATAGTAAATGAAGTGTTTGGGTTTTGGACTGTTGGTTGGTCACTTTGGGCTCTGGGAAATTATGATGATCATTTTTTAGCAATTTTTTTTGACATTCTATAGACTACATAATCAATATTGAAAATAGACATAAGTGGCAGCACTGACGGCCATTTTAGAGCTCTATAGTCTATTGGACGCTCTCTTGAATCGTGCAAAAACAATGCTGCCATTATTAGCTTTACCCCAGGTGGCATAGGTGATCCAGCACGGCCATGCAGTGACCTTGGGGCACGCTTCTTAAACAACTAAACCCAAACGTTCCTGTGCTTGGTGTGCCATCCCAACAGTCGTCAGGAGAGGACTGCGTATCTAGGAGACCCATTCCAATTGGCCATGACCTCCTGACTGGCTGCTCCTAATTAGAAGCAGTCCCTCGCAGTGCCTCCCTCTCTTGTCCAAAGTAAATACCTTGGCACCCAGCAGGAATGCTGACAGTCTGCTGTTCAGGGTGCTCAGAGAGAGGCTTGGACAGTCACTGACTCCCCTCATGTTTAACCCTCTGGAGTGTGGTACAGCCAACACTAACAACTAACTCTACTCGGCAGCGGAAACACAAATTACTTCATTTTTGAAGTCACTCAGAATATCCATTACTAGTTTAGCTCTTTCATGCCAACGTGCTGTGCTGGTTTTCCACTTGGAATGTGTTCAGAATATTCTCTGCAAGCGGCCTTGACCATGGACTGGGACTTTGTAGGGAAGCGATAGAGCGGGCAGAATATCATCTACATCTGGGTTACATAACCTGTGTATTTACATTTACTCCAATGTTGGGCTTCCTGCAGCCTGCAAGAAAAAAAACAGATTGTTGCTGTTTCAATGTCAGTCGCCCTTGGTGCGCAGTGGTTCACTGGAATCAGGTGGGCGGATCAAAAGGCAGTCTGTATTTGAGAGAGCAGAGCCATGATGTCTCATCAGGGCCGTTCACCTGATAACCTCCTCTGTGGGAGCTGTGCCAAAGCAGCAAAAAAGTAGCACAGCTAACAGGGCATGTTTTTAGGGCTGTTACGGAGTCACATGGGCTCCTTTTCTACTTTGAGTTGGTCTGTTGGTGACTCCAGCTGCCAAGCCTCGTTCCCTCACAGTCTGCTATTTAAACCCCCAGATTGCTGTGCGGGAGTGGAGTGGAGCATGGTGTTGCTCTTTGTTCTGGGCCCTAGGTTAGGGTTAGCACAGCATTACACCACAGCAGCCCTGAAAGCCAGCTCTAAAGACTAAAGCAGAGCTGTGTTTGGTTTGGTGTTTGGTCTGCTCACCCTGAGATTAAAGCAGCAGGTTGGCAGAGGATCAGGTAATGACATGTCTACTGCTCTCGAGTCCTTGAAAGCAAGACTCTCGTGCACACACAGAAGCGTTGCATCTCCTCCTCCACCAGGGTAATTTTGACCATGAAGAATCACCAAGACAGGCTAACATTGCGGTAACAGAAACAACATTTATTATCTCTGCCGAATGAGATGTGATATGGTGAGTCGCTAATAGTGGCGGACACACAGATGTCACATGATGTTCCACTCAAGTCGCTGAGTCAACAGCATGTTTATGTATCTGATATGAGTCAACAGCATGTTTATGAAGCTCTGGTTGAAAACCAAAGAGCCAGGAGCTGAGCCAAGTCTCCGAGTGCAATGCCAGCTCTATCTGGGAGGTAGGGAGGGGGGCAGCAGTGACCTACCTCCATGCCGCTGACTTCCACTGTTTGCCCACTCTGTTAACTATTACCAAAAGGCTGTGTACCTTGGCTGCAGCCCAACACTCTTACACATACTGTGGCCCATTATCAAAGGAGACCTGCACTACAAGCCCTGGAGTCCTTCCAAAAAGGCCACAGCCACAGTTTCTGCTTCAAGACCTATCCCCGCACTGCAGCGCTATCTGAGCACTCCCTCCTGATTTGTGTCCCCATTACCCCCCCCCCCCCCCCCCCCTCTCTCTCGTTCTACCTCCTCCTCCCACTCTCCTAAGTCCCAAGCTTGAACATGCACATGTTGGTTAAACTGTGCTCGGCTGGTACCTCACCCACTCACACTTCTTTTAATAATCCCTTTTATGTTTGCATTCATTTTCTTTGGTGTGGTTATAATGCACAAAGAGTGAAAGAGTAAAAACACAAGTGCTTTACCTCAAACCTGTTTTTAAGGATTTATAATTGCTTATATTGTCCAACCAACAGTTTATTTTCATAGACACAAACAGATAATTTTTACATTAGAGAGCCATCACATGGCTGGTGTTTTTGCTTGATTTGTCAATGATCTTAAATCTGTCAATCAAATAATCAAATAATCGTTTGATCAGTCTGTTCAACTCCATAACTGAAAAAGTAGCCAAAACTAATCAGACACTGGAGGTAAAGTAATAAATATGAAGGCAGAACTAGTGTAAAATAAATGGGTGCTGCATTTTTACTGATAATAATTTTAAGATAGCTGTTATATACAAATGATGAGAGAGGATGTAGTTGCTCATAAATGTTTTATACCAGTTCTCTTAGATCACATCATAAATGCACCATCTGTCATCCAAATGTAAAGTCAACAGTCGTCCCTAAAACCAAAGACAAAACTGAAACATGCTAACACAACTTTATTATTTCATTATTCCTGATAACAAATTACAATTTTGTGCATATTTTTGTCCACCACACTATTTTTCTGAGATACCAATTCAATCATATTGTTATCTTAAGATATAAAAGATAATATCTCTCAATGACCATGGCTTTATTATTTTGTTATCTTGATACAACAGATTCACGGTTTAGCCGAGATCTGCCTTTATTGCCCAGTTGGGTTTGACAGAGTCTTTCCATGAGGAAGTAGCCGTGGGCAGGAAAAAGGATGGTGGATCAGCTAATCAGATTTTACATCATTCAATTATTGTCTTAGAAGTCTAATGACTGAATAATGAGTGAGTCGCTTTTAGGATCTATAACTAGAATATTAATCTATTTAAATCCAATTGGATGCTGGCAAAGCCATAAATTTGCCTTCAAAACATGTTGGTCATGATCACAAGGAGAGAATTTTATGTGGAGGTAATTATATAATAGTATGATTAAAGGGGGCCTTTGAAGAGCAGAAAATCTTAATTTGTTACCCTAAGATAAGAAGATAAGCTTTAAATTGTAATTTCAACATAAATGGATGGAAAACCATGTCCAATTTCAGTTGGCGAATATCTGTAGTCTTTCTTAGCGTACAGGCATTTATTCACAGCTGTGAGCTGTATTAGATTTTTACAAATCAAGCTTTGTTTCCTGACATTTCAATTTTCATATAATGTAGTGTGCATGCTTCAAATAAAAGTCCCGACATACTGTGTATTTCATGTGTTATAAGATAGCTCTTTGTTGTGACAAGTGATTTATTACAACCAAGTTTCAAATATTGATTAATGTAGGACCATCACTTGTGTGAACCAAAATAACATATTTTGGTCAACTGAAATTAGAGTTCACAATGGGATGTATTTTTTGTGTGTGTCTGACAGCACACTGATTTTATCCCCTTTCCTGTAAAAAAAAAATTGAGTTTGACCATAGAATTAAAAAAATGTTTCCAGGATCCACTCTACAGCATTTTTGTTATTATTAGGGTTCTCTGTTGTGTATTTTATTTTGGAAATGTGACAGCGGCCAGCTGAATAGTGTGAATGTGTCCATCTGTGCGTTTATTACACTGTATTATGTTGCTTATTTGATCAGGTGGCAGTCTCATACTTGAACCAGGTGCTCACCCATATTAGGTTGAATCTGTCTGTACACATGGCACTCTTGATGGCATGGAGGCATACTTTGAAGTGTGATAGTTGTGTGTGTATTAAACTTAGAATCTGATTCTTCATAATTGACATGTAAACATAAAGTGCTTTGAAGTGTGTGTATGGCACAGACTGTATCTGAAAGTGTGATGTCAGAGATCCTCGGGCCATACACTGCTCTGTTGGCTCACTGAAGCCTGTTACCCCACCCCACCTCTCCCAAGCTCACTTCCTCTCCCCAGCAGGAAGTGGCCTTTTTTAACCCTGACAAAGCAGTCGTGACAGTAGCTTCTCATCGTAGCCTTATCTCTGCAGCTTTTAATTAACTCTGAGGTGTTTACTCTCTGCACTGTCATCCCTGTCTTTTAATGCCAGGGACTAAGTAATTGGGCTCACAACAGAAAGACCAACTATGCGGCTTTAATCCATGACCTGAATGTGGTTCATGGTGTATATTTAAGTTATTTTTATACATAATAGCTCAGATTGCAAAAACATCACACAGGGCTGTGTTAGTTGGGCAGTGTTGCTTCAGGTTCTGGTAAGACATGAAATACAATCCAGGAAGCCCAGTTTGAGGAGCAGATTGATGAACCTGAAAGCTTCTCAGATGCCATAGAGATTTATAATACTGTGAGACAAGATTTTATCACTCATGGCTGCAATTATTTCATCTTTCATCTTTACGATAACAAGGTATAGCCTACAGTGGAAATAGGTGCTCATGTGTCAAAGTAATCTAGCAGGAATGTGTACTTGCGTGGGACTCCCTAAAAACTTTGTATTTCATCCAGCCTTACGTCCTGTGTCACAGAAATTGCTGAGTGCCTGATGTGCATTCTCATCGCATGTAACTTTAAACAGAGATGATTTTTTTATTTTTTGTAGTTGCCGCCGTTTGTATCCTGTGTGAAACCAGAACATTGACTTATTAGTTCAACTCAAACCATGATCTTTTCCTAAACCTAACCAAGTACTATTCTGTAAAGCACTTTGTTACTTTGTTAAGAAAATTGCTATACAAATAAAGTTTATTATTAGTTTATTAGTTATTATTATTATTACTTTTGTTGCCCAAACCTAACCAAACTACAACTGAATACCTAGTTTTTAGTACTTGCATGGGTTTGAATGGCCAGCGCATTGTGTTGACATTGTGTTGCATTGCAGCAAGAGTTGACCCAGGTTCATCGTCTTTGCTGGACCCTGCGTTGTTTTGCTGGATCCCCCTGCATTGGCACCCACTGTGCAACCACACTGACCCCATTCCAATGAATGAGGGATCAGTGTTTTTTCATGCAGAGCGAAAGTTTGTTTAAATGTGACCCTTGAGTCTACAGCCATGCTAACAGCTCTGTAAAACTGTTTGCTGCTAAATGCTAATGTTTACATTATAGATTATAAATAGTGCATGGAGCTTCTGGGTCTAAAAACCTAACGATATAGCGGGGTATGTTTTAGGGTGTGGCTACCTTGTGACTGACAAGTTGCTACAACAGCATATCCTCTCAGGTTCTCAATACGATCCAATCAGGATAGAGGTGTAGCCATGTGTATCCTTCCCAACTCCACTGTCTCATCCAAATATGGTCACTTCTGGCTCCAAACAAACACATTGGTGATGGCCATAATGCTAAACCTAAGGCTGCAAAACAGTAGTCCACAAACTAATGGGTGAAGTCACGGTGGATTTACACTTGGTCAGCATGCTACCATGCTCACAATACCATCGCTAATATGCTGATGTTTAGCGTGTATAATGTTCACCATTTCTGTTTAGTGTGTTAGCATGCTAACTAATTAGCGCTAAACAAACTATAGCTGAGGCTGATGGGAATGTCATTATTTTTTCAGATTTTTAATGATGAACCAAGGTACACCAAAGTTATTGAAATTCATCGTGAGGGGGACATGATTATCTGAATGAAAGTCCATGGCATTTCATCCAATAGATGAGATATTTCAGTCTGGACGCAAGTAGTGGACAGTATGACTGGCCAACAGACCAACACTGGCATCCATAGAGCCATGAAGCTAGCATGGCTAATAACAGGAACTCTCAACTCTTGATTTGACTTTAATATACAGAATGTGTGAATGCACGTCAGGTTGCTTTGTGATACACAGTGTGAAAGCAGAAAGTTACAAAACAGGCACACGCTTTATGGGCGTTGACTCCAGTTAAATTATCTATTTGGTGCTCTGTGCCTATCGGCAGTATTCCTGTTCGATTTCAGTGTGGTTGTTTTCCAAAGCTCTTTGTAGTTTGTTTGCATATAGCACTCTAGCAAGTGTTGGTTGCATGAGACCTTTGCTGGAAGGTTGGTAAGTCGAGAGTTGGCTTTGACTTTGAGAGGGCCAACATCATTTAACTGGTGTCTGGTTGGTGCCCAGAGGACAAACAGTAGCAGCACTTTTCAGCTGGGTATTGCTAAAGACTTGACAATACAATATGCACAATGATCCATCGGCTATATTATGGTAAAATTACAACTCTCTAGTTTAAATATCTACTGTTACCAGTCCATAATTATGTGTAAAACAAAATAAAGTTACTCATCTCCTCCCCGAACACAGAACTATTGCTGTGAACAGTCTAATTAGGCACAACTTGAAAAATGGTAAGTTAGATCACACACCATTTACACTAAACACACACAGACATAATATGCCCTGCAGCGACCCAGTGGTTCCAGTCTACATGCCGAGCAGGGGAGAGAGAGCGCAGTACCCCTAAGAGGGTTTCTCCTCCACGCCTAGACACTTTTGTTCTCTCGCATAATGTTTTCCTTTTGGGTCACCTCTATAGCCTTTTAGGGCAGTGAAAGTGGATCTTTCCAGGGCCTCTCCATTACATAGCCCATCAGATAGGGAGTGCTAGATAAGTCCCCCCTGTATAATAAATGTCTCATATTTGATCTTCACAGGTGGGAGCGGTCTCACAACACTGTAGCCAGGCTGCCTCTCCTGGGACAGCTTGCACAAACACCTGCTCTAAGGAGGAGAAAGAAACGTCTAGTTGCCTTTTGACACACACTGTCATATGAACAAAATTTCAAAAATCCACACCCTCATGTAGCCATTTCCTGTGACCATGTACTGTTGGTGCATGGGCAGGTGAAAGGTTAACATATCCTTGCTTTTTTCAGCCTGATCAACCTTTCAGGAAACTTTATGATGCGAATCGTAAACGAGTTAACCCCCAACCTAGAGCCCTCTCCCCATGCCTCACCTCCCTACAGTGCACAAGAGAGAGTGACTTTGCCTCGTCGGTTCAAAGTTCAGACACAGGGCCCGACAATCATTGACCCAGTAAAGGGACATTTTACTGGAAGGAAATGTGCCAGGAAATCAAAAGGGAACATAAGAAGGGTTGGCTCAAGAATACACAAGCGATCATAAATACAACGGAAAGTAAATATTAGAGGCAGAATGTCAGGCTGCCTTGTTAGCAGGTATAGTATTGCATGGCTGTGGTCTGAATGGAAACACGGGAGGCAACTCTAGCCGTGAGTTATGCTTTCCTAGCTGCATGGGTATGCAGTACTTGTCCCCTCCTTAGCATTCACCAGTAGTCAAAGCTATGGCTTGTCAATCATTTTTCAGGGTGACATTTTCCTGGGAGATCATTGGCCACCCAGGGCAGGGGTGTGTTCCACTAGACAGACCACTACAAGCTCTCCCTCTCTTGCTTCAGTTAACTCTTGGACACTTTGTGCACTGGCATTGAGGAAACGCAGTGACCTGTTTTTGTGCTGTTGCTGCCACTGTGGTTGCATATGATTGTGCCATTTTACAGAAACACATGTTTAACACACCTAAATGCAGTGAATGTTGGGAAAAAAGTGAAACGAGTACAGGATTTCAGCAGTGGCTTTTTGAAGGAAAGGCTGTAGACTTTATTGCCAAATCAAGTGCATTAATTTATATTATTGCAAGTCTTTGTGAACCGTACTTGAGATAGGGCTTGGAAACTTTGATTGTTCATTGTTTTACTGTTATTCAGATGGCTTATCTAATGTAAATAGATGAAAGGTTCTTTATATCGGCCAGCTATTTTGAAACCACAATCAAAGTTTGTCTTTCCAGCAGTGGATGTAGTCAACTATGACTCCCTCTTTTCTTTAAAGAAAAATGAATTACATTTTAAAAAGAAATGGCATCTTGGGAGTATTTCTATACAGTATATATAGAAGTACCACAGAACCTTCAGTTCATTGAAGGGTAATCCACACATACAGGCTTTAATCAATAGCAAAGTTAACTGTGGAGCTGACCCTATGTTGTTGTTGCCAGTGTTTGTATCCAGTAGCAATGGAAACAGGCATTTCCCCATTTTATCTCCACTGTGTTTCCTCTGCTATACAGATTCAGTCATTGTAACCTGCACACTTTACTCTTGTCACCGTCTACCCGCTTCTGTAGCCCCTTATATTTTTAAATCTCTTATCTGATATTGTCATGGCAATGCAGAATAAACAAACCGTTTTGATAGCTGCAGGTTTTTCAGTTGGACCCTGTCTCTGAGTCCTTTAATCAGAGAGGCCTTTTATTCTGCCAAGAAGCTTGAGAAGCCAGGAGGGGCTGGAATGACAATGGAGCAGCGTTGTGCCACAACTCTTCCCTGAACATGAGGAGAATGGAGTAGAGCTCTTGGTTGTTTTTAAGTTCGAAGTTGTTTCTTGTTTTTTAACTGAATTGACCTGGAAGTGTCTTTAATGCCAGGTTCAGACATGAACATGACTGTGACAAGTTCTTCTTTTGTGCTTATAACTGTAAACATGTCTAAATAATAGAGGAATGTTATTTTATTTCATTTCATTTCAGTGAAACCATTTGACTAAAGTTCAGTCAGTCTTGAGTCTTCTGGCAAAACATTATAACCTGGTTCAACTTTTGCTGCAACGCAATACCATCCGGCAAAGTGCCACGATGGCCAATCAAATGTACACAAGCAGATATTCCTGGTAGATTACTGTAACATGAATGCTATATTACTCAAACTGGGCTTCCTTCCTTTCATCTTCTCACCTAGGGTTGGGTAGGTTTCGGGTTTTTGCAGGTCCAGTCCAGTGTATGATCTTAATCTGGTTTGATTTTATGTGTATTGACTGAACCGGGATTTGTCAGGTGTAGGTGGAGAGAACTGGCAGCATACAGCTAGTTAGCAGGAGCCCCGAGATAGCTGATTAGCTCAGCGCAACAGGGTGCTGCTTCCTTATGTTTTGTTGTGCTGTAGGCTAATAAAGTTGAAAGTTGTACCAACAACCCTGGTTCGAGCTGGCCAAATCCTGTAAATGCTATTAAAATGTTCTTTATTGCTTCCTTTCCTTTCTCTTTTAGCACTCAGCACCATCTTCACAAGAGAAAAGAAATACGACAGTTTCTCGTTACAGGAATATTTGACAAACAACGCACGTTTTTGTGTTTGGTGAAACTTGGAATGGCTGGACTAACTTGTTACTGATTGACATAAGGCATGCCTGCAACATTTGCTGGTTATGACGTTTGCTTGTTTATCCTCGTGTGGCTGTGCATATCATTTTGACTTGAGCAAAGTAATTGAGCTCTATAGTTGCCGAGTGTATCAGCTGCAGTGAATGACACTGGCATTGTGAGATAGGGGGATGGTGGCATTGATGGAGGAGGCATGTGGATGTGTGCTCATGATGGAGTTGATGTGTGTCAATATGTAGGTGTTTGTGACAATATGTGCATGAGCACTGAACCTCTACATGGTGAGGTCATTGCTTACTGGCCCTTTTGTGGGGGTAAGGTTGGGGAGCAGTGATGCCTGCTACAGCAGGGGAGTGTGGGAACCAACTAGCCAGTGCATAGAGGATGGGGGTGGGGGCAAAAGATGAGGTAAATGTTCTGGAGCCCAACAATCAGCATGCTGATGTCTTCACTGCGTGGCCTAGTTCTATGGTGGCTGCAGGACAGAGCAGGTCCCTGGGTCTCAGGGCATGATGGCAGCTCTGGGCAGGGACACGCAGCACCATTCTGCTGAACGACGGATGAGCTATGCTCGCTGCTAAAAATAACAAGATGGAATCATTCCATGAGGTGTCAAAATATGTACTCCACTTGATACTGAATCCAACAACATGTAGCAAATGAATGGTGTGCGTGTGTGACTTCTTGCTGAATGGAATTGAAGAGACTTAGCGCCATGGGGTTGAAATTCATTTTTTTGTTCTAAAAAAACCCCCCCAAAAAACTGTTTAATCATTAGCAATATATAGTAAGATAGGCTTACTGTTAAATATTTTTTGAAAAATGACAATTGCAATATTTCCCTCTGATATGTAGTGGAGTAGAGGTATAAAGTAACCTGAAATGAGTACAAGTACCTCAAAATTGTAATTTAATACTCGTACCTGAGTTAATGTACTGAGTTACTTTCCACCACTGAGCATAGTGAAGCGGGCATTCCAAACTGGGAGAAAAGAAGAAAAGAATGATACATTTATTTTTTTTATCATCATAATTAATTGTAATTCTTTCGGCTCTCTTTTGTCATTAAACATTTTAATGGGTGCATTTATTTTAAACAGCCTAATCTTTCTGCCTTGGCTTATTGGGACATAAAATGAACAGAGCCCTCGTTAATGTTATTAACCACACCTGTGCTTTTTCTTCTATGCCTGCTATTAAGAAGGTCTATACTGAATACGTAATACACCTTCCTGTCATCATTATTGTTACTGCCCACTTACTATCTTGTCATTATTCATGAGCATTTTTATTTTTATTTATTTATTTTTTAAAAACTTTTATTGTTGTTAACACCACATATAATGCCGTCTCTCACCACTTACCAAACAAACTTCTGTTTCTCCCTCATTAAAACACACACATCTGTCATGCAAGAACATACAGTGCCTCTGTGATGTTACCAATATAATTCCTCCGATGTTTTCCTGTAATAGTAAACACTAACATCTCCTGTTGGTAGACATGAGAGTGCAATTTGTCCTGTGCTTTACCCGGATGTGATAGTGCCCAGCTGTCTAATTTTATTTTAGCTCTGCTAACATGACAGTTGTCCACAAAGTCTGCCTTAAATGTGGGTTGGGCGGCGCTATGTTGGCACAACATCACAGACTAGAGTCTTGGTTCTGTGATTTGTAGCTTTGGCACAGTTAGCATTGCTTCCAAATAATGATTAGCCTTTGCTTTTCTCTAGAAATAGCTTGCACTGTCGTTGTGGTAATAGCTTTAGTGGTAACCCTGTCCCTGCTTGTCAGTACAATAGCCCCAACAGTCTTCCAAGCCACTCTATTCCTTCTTATATATTTATATGTTTCCCAAGCACAGTTGGCTCCCGTTGGAACATTGTCAAAGCCCCCTCCCACCACACCCCCGCTTTGGAGTGAAATCTTAACTGCCACCCTCAAAATCTGTCAATGAAAGGCCAGCTGTTCCCCACCCTCTGC
>JBBPCS010004155.1:0-11588 GCA_037974645.1 Hollardia meadi
GAGAGAGAGAGAGAGAGAGAGAGAGAGAGAGAGAGAGAGAGAGAGAGAGAGAGAGAGAGCGAGCGCCACACCAGCAGTCTGACCAAGCTGCACTCCCTCCAAGTTTGACACCCCCGGCGGGCTACAGAAGGAGTCCTGCTCCGCTGCTGTCATGGAGCCTCGGAAGTGTACTGGACCTGTATTGATTGGAGTTTACCTGTGGGCGACATTCTGCTGTCAAGGTGGGTCACTGATGGGAGACTTCAGTCTGTTTCGTGTCTGTCAAAAGACGCAGAGACCAAAAGGAAAAAAAGATGAATGTTGGCATTTTATATTGTTGTAGTTGGAGCGTCGTTTACACGAACAGTTGTCAGAGAGATGAGAGTTCGGTTAAAGTGCACATCCGGCGTGACAGGAGCACCTGTAGGCAACTGTCAAAGGCATGTTCTGGAGTTGTCCGTGCAATAGATGTTTTTTAAGAAACATATTGTAACAATTATTGTTGAGTAAGGGGAGTTCAAGGCGACCAGATCAACTACACCAGTTTATATTTGTGTTATAATATGTGTAAAGGCTGCTTACATCCCTGTAGATCACCACACTTTAATAAGGTGCCGTCTTACTAAATTTGCCTGCTTGTATAGGTCAGTGGATGTGTATTCGTGCGCATAGGCGAGTGAGTCCTTTTCTAATAGTCCGACAACATCTGGCCCAGAATGTGGAGGGCGTCCCGGCGGTGAAGCACGAAGCCTTTTGGGGCCGGCCATCCCTTCAGTGTAATCTGCAGCCAAAGGATTGTTAATGCGTGACTTTACCAGAGCTAGAGGACCCTCAGAGGGAGTTAAATCTCTGTAATGTGTTTGACTCGCCTGGTTTACATCGGGTCCTGTAAACATAGATGTTTTTTTTAAAACAATATTTACTAATGTTTTACTGATCAAACTTACTTTTTTGGTACATTTTCTCTGACCGAAGTAGAGGAGGGGAAATAAAAACAGAACATCACAGAAACACACCACACACATCCAGGAAGATGTGAATAACCATTCTCAGAAATCGATAATGTAGCCTGAGTGTTTGTTTAATAGAGCAGGGCTGATGTCCTTTGTTCTAGGGCTCCCACAAACAGTCAATGAGTCAATGAATTAGTTGCCAACTATTTTGATAATTCAGTCATTTTTTTTAAAGCAAAAAATTATGTTTATGATGAAGAGTCTTTGGGTTTTGGATAGTTGGAGAAACGTGACGTAATTTGGGGCTTTGGGGAATTATGATTCAGAATTTTGGCATTTCATAGACTAAAGGCGTAATCAATACATATTAAGTTTATGAAAATACTTTGTCTGTAAGCTCCGGCATGCACACATGTGAGGATGAACGTAAGGAGGGCCTTCACAAATCTATATGTTATATGTAACATTAGGTCAAAGACTATTAAAGTGATCTGCGTGTGGTGTCATGGCTACAGTTGTAATTGTTCCTGCATGACGACATGGTGATGCCCCACTGCTAAATAAATTCAAGAGCAGTCAGATGCTCCTCATAAGATCCCTTATCACTATATGTAAACATCTTTGAACACTACAGGGAAAACCTGAGTACATTTCTACTTTTTATCTCTCAAGATAAGTGAAGACTTTACTTTTTGAAGAGTGACATGGTGTCCCCACAACACACTGGTAAACATTTCTAGGACATCATGACAAGGAGGACTTAAGCTCTTCCAAAAGTACAAGCTGACTTATTCCCTGATGTTAACATAATTAGCTGTCTGTATTATTATGCCCACCTACACAGTCCATCCAGATTCTACGTGTCAAAGGTAGTCTGGACACAGTCTTGTCTCGTCTTTGCTGACTGAACTTGTGATTATCTGAATTTGCAGTTGGTGCGTGTCACAGATTCTTTCAGCAGTGGTTGATGATAAAACTGTGAAACAAACTAGGAAACACTTGACTATAACACATTTACTGTAGATGAGCTCAAAATGTGTTGTTGTCAGCGCTCCAACTTGAGTGTATTTGCTCTCCAAAAATTCTGCAGAATGTGTGTCCCATTTTCAAACATGCAGACATCTGAATTGGTTCCTGCCAGCCTGTGTTCACATTTGAGCCAAATCGTTTTTTGCTCCTGCAGTTGATTAGGAATTGTTAAATATATCAGCTCACAAGACACAGAGGGTATAAATACATGTAAATGGAAGTTAATTTTTGCATTAAAGTGACAAACTGACAAATTGTTATTGCTCCACTTTGCAGTTCCCTTTGGTTCTTCTCCGTGTTTTAGCATCTTTTAGCTCAATGTTGTTGTTTTTTTTGGGGGGGAGGCCTGCTACTTTATTGTTTTGGTTCAGTATCACCATTCCCATGATGAAAAAAAAGCAAAACCAAAAGCTATTGCACCCAACTGGTGGACATTTCAAAAGACAAGTGACCATAGACTGACTTTCATTAGGTGTCAAGAAAAATGATATGCTGGTCTATATATGTGTCTACTGGGTGTGTAAACAGGCAAGTTTGACATTGCAACATGATATGCGTGTTATGTTTACAGCCTGTTGGACTGCCCACAAATGGCCATAAAATCAATTAATGCCGATTTATGGAAAATTCTTGAAAACAAATAATGTTTCACAACAGCATAAGTGGATCAGTCTTGTAAATGTTAAGCGGGAATATGTAAGCAGGAGATGTTGCATAATGCATGAGGCTATTCTGTTTTAAGGAAACATGTTTGCGTGTACTCTTGGCTCAGAGGAAATTCTCCTTGAAACGTATTTGCACAAGCCAATGAAGTGTTTAATATTCTTGAGGAAAATAACTTGACCTGGTCTGATTCTGTTCAACTGTCCTTCCAGATTCTGCATTGATCTTAGACTGATATCTGTGAATCAGCTGCTTTAATGTGACTCGATTTTAAACTTGTCCGCCGATGTTCAGAGTGGCTGAGGCTAATCAATATTTAATCTGTCTCTGTGGTGGAATAGTCCTGGTGAGCGTTGTCATGTTCTTGAGTTGGACTGTATCAACTTTCTGGTAATTCATCATAAAAGGATTATGTCGAGAAAACACTATTTTCATCAGCAACATGAATGTAAAAAATGATGGGAACATTTGATAAAGAAAATGTAATCATGCAGTAGCTACAGCAACATGTGCAGTCTTTAAAAGTGCACCGCAAACTTGAAACCTGCAATGAAAAGTGTCTCAGGAGTTTTGTGCTTTATCCCATCAGCTACTCGCCTTTGAAAGTTGTAATTTCATGTAGCGGGCTATCTCTGGTTTTCATTGCGTTCACTTAAAAGGTCATGGTGATCCACTGTGTCCTTTATTATTGCATATTTATTGCTATTCATATTGACTACTGTCTGTATCCAAACTGCCTTTTGAGGACATTAAAGATTACTCTACTGTCCTCAAACGTCTCTCTGAGTGTGAAGTCAATATTGCTGCGAGCAGCAAGCTGTTTGGGTTTGCCTTCTCGCCCCTGAAAGCTGCAATATGGGCCACACTGAGATGGGAAAATCCCAGATTAGGATTTTGCTATGGCATATGAATTATTTATTTTTATTTTACTATACTGTCCAACAGCTGCTCTCTACTGTGCTCAAACTATTTCCTACACATGACCTACAGAGAAGCTATGGGTGTGCCATGTTACATTTTATGACTTTATGATCTCGTAAGGTAATGCTGCCAAACAAAATAGTTCATATGTCTGCTTGATGCTGGCCACATGTCAGTGTTTGTCTTAGTGCTACATTTAATGGTTCCACTGATTGAAAAACACAAAACTTACCTTTAGCCTGTAGGGAATGTACAGTATGTATAGGTACAGTAAATCATATCGATATCACATTCAGTTACTGTGAAAATTGAACCGTTCTTTCATTAAAGGAGCACTCCGCTGATTTGTAACATCAACATCAGTTTACTGCTAATGCTAGCACCGCTCAGCCTGTGAAAACAGCAGTGAAGTCTTATGTGGCTGTGCAGAAACTAACCCTGATGATGTGACGTCATCACGGTTATCTCAACTGGAGGTGTGGAGTTTGAAAGACATATAAGTAATAAAAAAAGATGCCATCCACTTGCATTATGGGAAATGCAGGATTCAGTGTTTTTGGAGACTCAGCCGTACTTCTCCCTATACTTAGTGATTTTGTGCATTCTTTTTTAACCTGTCTTTCACAAGTCCACCATCTTTATGGAAGTGACATACTGAATTGTTTGAGTACCTCTTTAGGGACATTCCTTGAGATTGCTGTGATGAAATCCTATGATTATTCCCAAATTGCAGTCAGGCAAAGAGACCCATAAAGCAAAAAGGGTATTTTTGAATTTCAGTGTGGGATTTGATTTGGATTTACACCTGGTAATAGTCCATGTCTCAGTGATTTGTTGCACAAGTGTCATTGTCTGACAGGAAAAATAAGCACGACATGGACACAAAGTCTGTAAAAAAAAAAAAAAAAGATTTTGAAGGCAGTGAGCATTTTCAAGGGTGAACGACTCGTAAAGTGATTTGCTTGTGTGTCTACTGCTGCGTCCTCCCGGCAATAAAAGAAACCCTTTTTATTCCTGCGCTATATAACTGAGCTTTAATGATTGAACATCGAATGAGGCCCCCAGTGGGCTCTGAAATGGAAATATGAGGACACTAATGCAATGAGGGAGATATATGGTAGCCATTTGAAATTGATAGGTCCCTTCAGGCTATGTTAGGGCTCTGTCTGTATTGGTATCTATTGAGGCTGCGGATTAGGCCTCAAATCAGCGAGTGCTGGGTTTCTTGCTGAAAATTGAAAAAACAACATTTGCAATGTGGTCGAGAGAGGATAGAAGTGGAATAGAACGTGGAATGTGGGTAATAAACAATATTGCAACATTGTAAAAAACACTGTGATGGCACATCACCATATTAATAACTTCTTCGTTTCAAACACAGTGTTTCAAGATGTTTCAATTGGAGTGAATCACGTTCTCATGCCCAGCTCGGCAGATTTTTGTCACAGCCTATCCAAAAGGTACCCTTTGGCGTCAGGCAAAGAGGGACAAGAGTTTAATGTAACAGCAATGTAAAGCAGACGAGTTGAACAGATGAGGTTGCGCAACGTACTTTCCAAAGCGATAAAGTGCCAAGAGGGGTGGAGGTTGGGATTCAGTGGAGGGCCACACACATGACTTTCACCCAAGAGACCAGAGTTCTCATCCCGTTTGAAACCAAGCGTCACCAGTCATTTCCTCAACCTAACCAAGTAGGTTTTGTGCCTAAACTTAACCAAAGTAACTCGGACCTTGTGCATCTGGATAAGGCGCGAAGGGTGCATGACAAAACGTCGGTCTACAATGAGCTGGGATGAGAACGGGTTGGATATTTCTGCTGTGTGCCTTTGTTCCACATTTTTAGTAAACTAAATATTTTTGGGATTTTTGTGTTTGATGGATAAAAAAAAATACATTTGATGACAATATCATGGGCTCTCAGACAACATGATGGACTTTTTTTTAGAAGTTTGATTGACCACATGATAAATCAATGAATGAAAATCATAATGAATGAAATAAATGAATCAGTAATAAAAGTAATGGCTAGTTGCAGCTCTACAGTGCAGTAATGACACTTACCTGTCACTGGCGTCCCTGAAATAAGACCGTATGTTGTTGTATTTAAAATTCAAGTGAATTCAGTGACCCTGTTGTGCCCTTTAGGTGCAAGTGTCTCCATGTAGGGTAAGAGCAATCTTTGTGACATGAAAACCTCTTTGAATTAAAGCATTTGCACTGATTTAAAAAATGCAGCGTTGACTGTCATATCTGGCATTTGACCTCTGGTCAATTGAGAATGTTAATTTTACGATGGTTTGTTATGATGTTGTGAGCACTGTGTTGATTTTCAGCACAGTCCTGCTTAAACAGCTACCATTGCCAAACCACAGCGTTCTCAGCTTCCTCCTTCAGAACATTAAGATAAGATAAAATAGGAGTTTATAGATCCCCCAGAGGGAAAATCCACATGTTACAGCATCACAAGGACCAGTATAAAGAGGTGTGAAACAGATAGAGCTATTTCAAATGAATAAATTAAACAATAGCAGTAATTAGCAAAAGACATTAAAAAGCAAAATACGCTATACACTACAGTACATGCCAATACTTCTACTCGTGTGTGCAACTCCACAGGCCATATTGACCCATCAACAGTTAATGGTGATGAGGCAGGGAAGAGTGTTTTTCTAAACCAGCCTGGTATTTCAAGCATTCTCTCTGATCACCGCTAAAATAACTGAATAATGACAACATACATGAGAGCTTAACAATAATGTAAAAGACAGTATATCAATAAAATGTGAGAATCCATAAATTGTGAGTACAAAGGATGGGAGAATTTTGTTTATTGATTGATCCATTAGCTGCTGCTGCTGCAAGTGTGAACACATCAAAAGACTCAAGGGAGAGACGGTGTGAAAGCAGGAGAGGGAGCTTGCAGACAGACTGCAGAAGTTGCCCTAAGGGCTACACACAACATTATGAGACAGTAATCCGGTCTTCCTTAAAACCCCTGTGACCTCCTTTAACGTGACAGGTCACACTGTCAGCCAAGTACAGTGCAGCGCGGTAGTAAACTGACGTCGAACAAGAGATGAGCTATCAGCTCTAATCCCTCACAACAATCTTGCAACAGCACCTTTTCTTGCAGTCTTTCGTGAGAACGGAGGCTTTGAGGTTGAGCCTTTTTCCTTCATTCATTTCAATGGATCATTTAATCATCTGTCCATCTCTGTGTCCCTCCATGCCTGCATCCATTCATTCATTGTAGGGATGCAGGAACAGGATATTTGTTTCAGCCGACAGCGATAACCAATAGTTGCCTGCTTTTCATGGCCGATATGATAAGATAACCGATCATTTCACATTTTTAAAAAATATATTTGTCCATCAACAGTGTTCCCTACTGGCTTTCTTGAATATCAAACAAGTCCTCAGTAAATCCCAAATCTGCTTTAGGGCCCAGTCACACATGCGCAAAATTAGAGAATCATGTGAGCAAATTCGCCTTTCGCGTCACATGGAGTTCAACATTGCTGAACTTCGATGAGAATTTTTCCTCGGCAGGCGATGGTCACACCCTGAATTTCGTGCATGTGTGACTGTACCCCTACTCTAGGTCTAAAGCCTTTGCCAGCCTCCTCTTTTCGTCTCCTCTCTTTTCTGGCATGGTGATTTATGTGCAGGTTCTGGGAGAGGGAAATTTACTCCAGCATTAGCTAGTAGTTAGTTTAGATTAGTAACTTTCTCAAGTCATGGCCGGCCTTCTGCGGTGCACCTTTGACATTTTCAGGAACGGGGGTTTTCATTATGAAACAAGCTACATTTTACTAAACCAACAATAAATAAAATGTAATGGTGAGTGTTTTGGTTCAAAATAAAATGTGATTATCATTGTTTCATGAGGATGAATATGGTTATTGTTGGCCTCCATGTTACATAACTACTTTACTGACAAGGAGCATCACATATGGAACACTACAGGGATAAACATGCAGCTCTCAGGAAGCTGCCCTGCTGCAAACTAAAGCCCGGTCTAATAACAAACACACACTGCCTGAGGACACGCTGTGCAGTGTGGTGCTGTCTACTGTACCAGTTGGCAGCTCAGTCTGTCCAAGGAGGATTTATAAGATGCAAGTCTCTCTTAACTTTTGAGATTTGCTAATAAAATGGAAGCGCTGGCATTAAATTCGACCCCCCTGGTCACTGACTTCTGCATCTACCCCAACCAAACACATTCCGTAACACCAACCTTGCTGATGATGACAAAAACGGCAAAAAGGGAGAACAGCTTTTTTGACAAGGCCAGCAAGGTCACCGAAAGTCTGCCTCATCAGTGGAACTTTTTGTTTACGCTGCATTTCAAGCAACACTTGGGGCTGTTTATTCATATCTGTCGCTGCACTTTGGTTTTAATTCTACCTTTTAATCTGTCATATTCTATTCTATCTTATTTTTATCTTCTAGTCCATTTTGTTTTACTCTTTTGAAAATACTATTTATTGATTATGTTTCTTTCACCTCTTTTCTTAATGCCTTATGTAAAGCACTTTGAATTGCCCTGTTGTTGAATGGTGCTCCGCAGATAAACCTGCCCTGCCTTCCTGAAGTAGGAAGCACTGGCAGCGTGTGTTTCTCTGCTTGAACCCGAGCAAACAAATTGTTCAGTTTATTTGTAGCGATCAGTAGAAACATAGTGGGATTTACTTAATCAAATGCACTATTATAGATAAGCCACAGTGTATCCCAGGTCGCCACCCATTCACAGGTATGGTAATTTTTGCAGTGGCTACGTAACAGGCCCGTTTTTACTGTCAAGCTCAACTCTGTTCAGCTTGTTTTCGCCCGGCTCGCTTCACTCCATCAACTCACAACACTCTTGCTGGCCGCCACTCTCTCCCATTATGCGGATTCTCTGTCATGCCAAGATTTATGGGCGCCCCGTCTGACACTCGCCGACACCCTCACACACAAACACGCAGAGAGCTGTCTGTGTTTATGTTTGCCTCACTGGCTAATTAGTGATCCACTCAGACTTTGTGGGTGCACTCACATCTTAGCTGTCACTCTGTAACTGCTGGAATATGTCGAGAGTCACCGAGGAGACACCTTTTCAGTTCTGGCTGAGAGAAGAGATACTGAAGGATGAGAGAGTTTGTGAATGTTGTGCTGGTGGCAACCTTGAGATTTAAAGCTCATACATCCATCATAGTCCGTTATAGTCCGTATATCAATGTATTATTATACGTACATATACATGTTAATTATACACACAAGTTACAGACAAATTTGTATTAGTTATTTGAATGCGCATCTGTCTGTCTGTGCTCTCTTGGCAGTTTAGTCAATGTGACGTGTCTCCTACTGAGCAGAGGATTGTGGGTCAGAATAACCAGAACGGCATGCTGGTTTGCATACTGCAAAATGAGACTGAATTCTGTAGGACATTTGGCATACTGCATTTGACATATTCATTCTTTTTCTGGCATACTAATACTACTTTTTCAGTAGCAACCACTGGGGATAAAGCAGGAGTTTTCTTATTTAACCCACGATGGCTTTAAGTTGGAAGGAAATTTGCTCCCAGTTTACTAATTTCATGGTCATAGAACAATTTTAAGTAATTAAAATGTGGTTGTATCATCGATTGCATGGAGTGTGTCAGTGTTTTGAATAATTGATGATTGGAAAAATCTACTTCTGATATGTAAATTTTTATTTATAAGAAGTATATGAACATGTATTAAATGGTTTATAATACACTGTACGTAGCTGAAAGCTAAACACATAGAGAGGCTTACGGCATGTCGAGGCAGAAAAAGGTCAAAAACAGGACTCAGCTGGGACGAAGGCACACTAGGGACCACAACGAACTGGCAAAGAAAGAGGGGAGCACATGGACTAAAATACACAACGAAGGCAGGGTTAACAAGACACAGGTGAAACAAATCAGGGCAGGGCAGACAATAAAAAAAAGGCGGGAAAAGAACAAAGGGAGGAAGTGTAAAGTAGGACAAGACACACGAGGAAAGGACTACACAATAAAACGGGGAATATACGAGAAACTCAAAACGATTACACAGGAAATAACACGAACTATGACAGGTTGCAATGTGATTTTATGTTGTCTATTAAATTTGTGTGTTTTGAGTTAGTCAACAGGGACACTTTATAAAATGAAACGACTGGAATAGGGATATGACATAATTTTATTTGGGCGTTGTAACATGTTTCAGGATTGTGTGTCAGGAGTTTGATGATTCTACAATATTATAAAATAAATTACATTTGTTACCTTACATTTTTGTCCTGCCTTTAACGAGATAGACTATCCTGGCAGTCACTCAATCAAAGCATTTTTTGAGTCGGACAGAAACATCCGTGAAAGAGGAGCACTTCTGGCACCTTCATGACCATCCATCCATCCATTACCTATCACCGCTTATCCTATGCAGGGTCGCGGGGGGGCTGGAGCCTATCCCAGCTGTCATTGGACGAGAGGCGGGGTACACCCTGGACTGCTCGCCAGTACCTTCATGACCAGCTGGAGTATATTTTTCATCAGGAGCTGCGCTGTAATATTTATTCCTGTTAAAGATGGATGCCTCATTGCTCAGTGGAAACCTCTTGATGAGGCCTAATGAATACAGGCGAGACAAAAATGAAATCACAGTCAACACAATTAAAGTTGACGGAGTTAATAATGTGCTCATTACGTTCAGCATATTGTCTAATCAGGATGGAAATAATTGCAATAATAGCGTTGATTAAATTACAGGCATGAAAATGTGTGGGAGAATATTCTGAGTATGTTTTATTAAAGTACTGGGCTGATTAAGTTTTCATTAAACAATGTAATTTAAATTTGTCAGTTCCTCCCACCAACGCTCCTATTTCTTTCTTGATACCTACCATTATATTGTCTTTCCACTCCAGGTTGTCATGGCGGTGTGTACCAGAGGAAGCTGTACCGCGACCTGATGGTAAATTACAATCGGCTGGAAAGACCCGTCCAAAACGACTCTGCACCCATCGTGGTGGAACTCGGCCTCACACTGCTACAAATCATTGACGTGGTGAGTGTGCGTGTGTTTGTGAGCCTGTGTGTGTGTGTGTGTGTGTGTGTGTGTGGAGGCAGACAGAAAAAGGTGGGAATGTGTGTGGATAAGTTGAACAACCTTCAATCATTCATTCATGTCAAACATTGGGTGCTTTGCAGGATTTTTTTTGGTTTCGTTTTTGTTTAAGGTTTTCCATCTGATTTATCTACATTGACTGGGTTGCGTACTAATTCACATATTTTGCGGTTGCTGCACTTTATTCTTCCTCTGAACTTATGTGGTGTTATTCCACCAGTGGCAGAACCCAACCGAGCGAGAATATTCATCTTTGAAAGTTCTTTGTTTCTCCCCTCTATCCTTTCCAGCCTTGGTAGCACTACAGGCCATTGGCACTGATCTCTCATACCCCTACCCTCCCTTTACGCGTTACATTAACATACAGCCACTGGACTTTATCTTGCACATTGCAATATTCCCTCCTATATTTTGCACATCCCCACATAACCTTGTACAGCTCCTTCACAGATGTAAATATTGTTTCTACTGTTTATAATTTTACACATTTACTTATTTTTTCTTATGTTCTTATGATAATTTCTATTTCTATTATTTTGTATTTATCTTGCCTTAATCCTCATTGTATTTTTAGTACTTCCTTTGACCGTTTGCACCAATACACCATAGCAAATTCCTTGTATGTGAAAACGTACTTGGCAATAAAACTGTTTCTATTCTATTCTATTCTGTATTATTCTATATTCTCGATTCTGCTCAAATGATATATGCAGAGTGTCACAAATCATGAAGTTTGTCTTTTTTGCGGACGACACAAATATTTTCTGTTCTGGTGAATTTTCTGTTTTGGAGGGGATCACACTAGAAATGAGGAAATTGAAAAGGTGGTTTGACAGAAATAAATTATTAAATTTGAGTAAAACTAAGATTATGTTGTTTGGAAATTGTAAAATGGGAACAAAAGTGCAGGTAAGGATAGACA
>JBBPCS010004156.1:0-11587 GCA_037974645.1 Hollardia meadi
ATATATATATATATATATATATATATACCTGTAATATATAGCCCATATATGTGTGTGTGTGTGTGTGTGTATTTCTTCCATCTAGTGCTCTATCTTCTTGTGGATAGTTTTGTTTTTAATTGTCCAGGTGTCTCCAACCCAATAACAATGAAGGTAAATGGAAATCAATTTGTCTTTCTTTGTCCAAAAGAAATGAAAACTATCATTTCAAAATTTAAGGAAATGATGTCTTTCTTGAAACTGTCCCACTGAAACTCTCCACTTAGGAAATAATGAATTTATAGCAAGGTTCAGAACAACTGTGACATGACATTGTTCTGTTGCTGTACATTTTTGAATGTCATTTTTGTAGTGGTGTGAGCACCACAACCTAAGTTCCAATAACCTCCATTGTATTTTAGAAATCTCGGAAATTCTTGAATCTCAGAGACAGATATCTCCAAACCTGGACGAAAAGGCACCACTAAACTGTAGTAAAAGATATGTTGTATTTATATCTTTGTAATTTGGGTGAACTGACCATTTAAAAGTCCAGTATGTAGGATTTAGGGGGATCTATAGGCAGAAATGGAATATGATATTCACAATTATGTTTTCACATTTTCTGCCTGAGTTACGTCAGGTAGATTGTTATCAGCAATGGTGGTTGTTTAAAAATGAAGACTCCCATGATCCCACGCTACTTCACTTCATCATCAATTTACATAAAAAGAGTCAAATCTATAAAAAGTGAGCTCACCTGCTGCCTGTAAAACCTGGCATGCATGTACAGTTGGCTCCCCACAGCCCATCATTGCAGATGCCATCATTTGCACAGCGGACATCTTCACCACACTGTATTGGAGGATAGTCCCACCTGGTGGAATAGGTATTACACTTGGCTTCAGTGAATAATGAATTGATTCACAGAATCTTGTGTTGCACGTCAAATAAATTTTTCCCAAAGATGGTTTCTGTCATTTTAGGTAGTTCTTATCATGCTGATGTATGTTCAAGAGTAAATTTTTCTGATATGTTTGGTTTTAATTAATTATTTGATGCTATAAAAAAGGGGGTGAAATGTCATGATTGACAGCTGAGCCCTGCTCACGTATGGGCGGGAAATCGATACTGTGGCTCCACCGCCCGATCACTACTGCACAGACACCAAATGACACCACCAGCACAAGATGGTAGCGCTCATACATTGGGATATTTTGGCTTCATTTTTGCACAGTGGGAGGAAGTGGAGACGTGGCGGCCATCTTTATTTATGTCAATGGTTCAAGCCAATAGACAGATAAAGGGATGAGTGGGTACTCACTGGCAGAGAGGGCCTCTGTAGTCGTTGGGGCATATACAGGTGAACATGTTGGGTCCGTCCTGACAGGTGCTTCCATGTTCACAGGCATGATGCTCACAATCATCAAGATCCTCATCACATAGTGTGCCAGCATATCCAGGGTGGCAACGGCACTCAAAACCAGCTAAGTAGTCCTTACAGCTTCCATGAACACAGGGCTGAGACGCACAGTCATCAGTGTCTGTTTCACACTGTTCTCCCTCCCAGCCCAAGTCACAGACACAGTTGAATTTATTAAAGAGGTCTTCACATGTGGCTCCATTTAGACAAGGACCTGAATCACAAACAGGGGCACTGGTACAACCTAAATTAATCTTTGGTTTTCCATCTAAGTGGAACTGAGATGGCTGTGGGGCTTTATAGTCATCCACAAAAGGAAGGTAGACTCCTCCGACTCTCAGTGCACCTAAGCAGCCGGTGAAGCTCTCTGCGATAGCCAATGTGGCCCCCTTCTCATTGAGAAAGCGGAGGCTTCCTGCGCGCTGCGGCACACTGCTGGCATCTGTGATTCCATCCACAGTGATGACCCAGGCAGAGGACTTACGTCCCTTTTCAGCCATTGAGATGTTGACACGATGCCACGTCCCATCAGCCACTCGACGAACTCCTGTAAAGGTCAACGTCTCAATGCTATTGCCAATGTGGATCTCCACCCGGATCGAAGAGTCCAGCAGACCCACCATCAGCAGGTCAGAGCCCCAGGAGGCCCTCAGGAGCACAGCATTCTCTGAACGAGTCCGCAGCTCCATGTATATGTTAGAGACGGGTTCAGCCAGGGAGCCTCCAGCACTGTAGTGGACAGGGTTGTTCTCAAATGTGGCATTGTACACACCTACGGAACAATATGGAGAAACTGATTTGATTCCTTTTTTGCAGCAGCAATAGCCATTTTACCTGGTATGCACCACCTTTTTCTCTCCAAACACAGATCCTCAGCTGAGGTTTCACTGGAATTATCATGACGCTAAAAACTGGTTAATACCAGACATTAAGATTCCAACATTTAACATGAATTTTCACCAAAATAGATGTCACCTGCATATCTGCAATCAGAGATAGCTCATCTCAACTACAACAATATTATAAAGAATTATTTATTTGTTTCCTTATGTAAAATTGAAATTTTAAAAAATGAAATATTTGACCGATATGCTCATATTGTTATTATTATTATGGTGTATTTCCTAACACTGGGAGAGATTACACAAATACAATTTTCCCAAAGTAGGAGATGCCATATTCTTCATGCCTCGTCTTCACCACAACCCACAGAGAGTTTTCAACATCACTGCTGTGTGTGGAACACTGCATAATACAGGCAAGATGCAACAGTATTACAGGCATCATAAAAAGATGTGATTGTACTACAAATACTACAGATTCCATGTGGGCCTATGTTTATTAGTTAAAGTCTACTATGTAAATGCAATTTTTGTAAATATCATTATTATATTTAAGATTTATATTCATTTTGGCATGATATTTTTGCCTGCATAATCTTGGTAACTAGTTACCAATGTAATTTGCCCATATAGATAAAACTTAATCGTGCCTAATTTCTGCCGTTTTTCTCGTCTTGTACACTAAACAGAAAACTACAACACATCATCATCATGTCTGCTTTACAGCTCTGAGTGTTATCAGTGACTACACACTACACACATTACATTTTTTCTGAGGTCAAATAGAATAACTTGGACTGGATTGTAGTATTGACAAATGGAGCTGCAATGATATCAGGCAGGCCTGCCTCCTTTGGGAGCCCTGGAATATTTCCTTAGATACAGGGGGGCCTTGGGGACAAAAAGGTTGAGAACCACTGCTTTAATAAGTTATCCTCAGGAAATACACTGTATTTAATGTAGTTATTTTATTCTTTCCCCAACTACACTAAACTAAGCTGAAGAACCAGTAGAGAGAGAACCATACAGGGGCTTAACTGGTTCTTTGTATGGCAGTGGGTGCTATATAGCACCTCAACCACAGCAAAGAACCACTGGAGAACCATTATTTTTAATCCTTCTCCTTGATGAAGTCAGTGCAGCATGGTTCAGTGACTCTCAAACTTCATTATAAACTGTATTGTAGATTCATTTAAACTGCACATTTCTAATAAACCCTGCATTTCTCTGACTCCCCTGTCTTCTGTTCCTGTTTCCCTCGAGATGCAGCTGTGTTTCTCCCTCTCTCCTCCTCTCTCCCTCTCTCTCCTCCTCCTCTCTGTCTGTAAATACTGTATGTCCCCTGGGGCCTCACTATGGATCATAGCTCATCTATGTTTTACTATAAACATAAATCTATGTTTCTTTCATTATAAATTGTATACATCCTGACTCCTTGTTCATTTCTTCTGTATGGCCTGTCCTCTTCCATATCAGCATGGTGAGAGGAGGTCGTATGGTGCACATGCTACTTGCTGACACACCCGGCTGCTCAGTCGTCCTCCTGAATCCACATTTCTTTCATAATCTATATTTATTAGAAAATTTGTCATTGTAATTTGTATAGTCTGTGATTTTGATGGTCTGTTCTGTACACACAGCATCTATTGCACGTCTGTCCATCCTGGCAGAGGGATCCCTCCTCTGTGGTTCTTTTCCCTGTTAAAAGGTTGTTTTGGTAGTTTTTCCTCACTTGAATCGAGGGTCTAAGAACAGAGGACGTCAGATTGTAAAGCCCACTGAGGTATTGTGATATGTGATTCTTGGTTACGTAAATAAAATTGACTTGACTTGACTCGAGTGCTCCTCTGAGGTACAAGTGTTGTTACTACTGATTCTGAGAAAATAGGAAAAATAATAATATCATATATGAGAAAACAAAGCATTTCATGATTATGACTATACACAAGTCTGTGTTTAATATTTAACTACATTTATAATAAGAAATCCCAGTTTTAGTGATATGTATATTTTCTGGGAAATTCAACATTTAATTTACAGTAATATACAGTACATTCTAAAGCATGTACTGTATATTACTACTAATTATTAGGATTTGCATGCTGCTTCACAAATAATTTCTGATGAGTCACAGTTATGAGAGTATGCAGATGACCTTACATTCATATCCATCAGGAAGGTCCACACATTGACCACCATGGACACAAGGATTACTGACACACCACACCCGGGTTTCACAGGTCTTCCCGGTGTATTCGTCTGGACAAGAACAGGTGAAATCGTTGAATGTGATAGTGCATTCTCCTCCATTCAGACAAGGCTTCCTCTGCGGAGGGAAACATTGACATTTCATATAATACCGACGCAAGGAGCTCAGGCAACAAAGGTGTTATATGATACCTTATGACAGGTATCGAAACCAGTGAATGCTTGACAACAAGTCAATATGGTCAGAAAGGCTCCTCTAAATATGGTGCTACAAAGTTAGCTAGATTTTAAAGGGTACAGTCTGTGCAACTATGGCTCATCTCTGTGTTTAGTTTTTATGTTTTACACTAGGATGTCCTGTGGTTTGGGAGGAGGTGCAGGTTTAGCCTCGATGCTTTTAGTCTCTCAGGACAAACCTTTGTTGGCACATTGGTAGAATGGAAGAACTTTGAATAACTTTGACTTGGGAGCATTAATCCAAGATGGTTACACCCACTGCTAGCCTTGCAGTCACAACAAATGGAAATTAAGTCTCAATGACATTTTTAGCATAGTGTCCATTCTTAGAGCACTGAAATAATGTGCTACTTCACCTTACCTGGCTCTTTCATCAGTTATGTGGCTACAAGTTGTAACATCCAATCATATCTATACAGGTGTAGAGCACAGCCATGATGTATATCCTCACACTTCTCACTATTATTCTGTTGATACCATGCCAAAACCATTTGCTGCTGCCGCAGTTCCTTCCACCAACCCAACCTTCGTCCAATGTGCTAATTTGGGTGGTATGGTGGCTCAGTGGTTAGCACTGTTGCCCCAGGGATGGGTTAAATGCAGAGAACCAATTTTGCTACATTGTTAAGATGTATGTGACAATAAAAAATATATTCTATTCTATTAATATGGTGTTATTATTGGTGATTTAGATCTATTGATCATGTATGTTTGCTTCATGGGGATAGTCAGAAGAGCACAACCTTTTCTGCTAAATCTAACCATAGACCATTTGCAGATAAAGAGTGTTAATAAATGTTTTAGGATTACTGTTTCTCATCAGAATGATCTGTTTTCAAAATGACCATGTTTTTGCTATTGACTACTAGTAGATCTAACTAACTAACACAGTTGTTGTGAAAGTACGACTGTTGGGACCATTGATATAAATAAAGATGGACGACGCGTCTCCACGTCCTCCCATTGTACTAAAGTGAAGCCAAAATATCCGGGATACGGGCACTGCCATCTAGTGCTGGTGACGTTGTTCGGAGCCAGAGTCTGTGCAGTAGCGACCGGGAAGCCGCGGTATTGAGTTCCCGTCCATAACCGCCCAATCGCGAGCAGGGCTCAGCTGTTAATCATGACATTTCACCCCGTTTGTATAGCATTAAACAACTTATTAAAACTAACTGATCAAAAAAACGAACAACTACCTCAAATGACAGAAACCATCTTTGGGAAAAATGTATTTGACGTGTACTTTGAGTTTTTAGTTTGGCTAATGTCCCACCTGAAATCATTGAGGGGGAGGAGTTTATGACCTATATAAACTACTCGCCCACCACCAGGGGATGATTGAGATGTTTTGGCTTCACTTTTAGGGAGCTCTCATGTCGTCCATCTTTATATACAGTCAATGGTTGGGACCAAAGCAGATTAACAAACTTATTCCTACCTTGCAAGTATCATCACTGATGCAGCCCTTCTTTACATTTTCAGCATCACTTGGTAAATACACTTCCTCCTCACCCGAGCTGTTCCAAGCATCCACAGCCAGATGCACTGAATCTAAACGAAGGTCCTGCAGGCAGCCCTTGTAATGCCCCCCCCACACGTCAGTGTCCAAGTCTCCTGGAAGTCCTCCTACATAGACCTGATCCCCACTGTTAACATTCACTTCAGGCATTTCTCCTATTCCATACCGAAGGCCTGCATGCTCAAAGATCACCTGCCTGTGTTGGACTTCCACCTGTAGAAGTTGCTTCTCGCCAGTGGTCACAAAAATTGGAGCTGTCAGTGAGGCACTGTTAGGCAGGGAGCTGACAAAAACCCTCCCCATCCCCAGGTAGACTGAGAAGTAGACCTCTCCCCCCTCTTCCTCTGTGGGTCTCCTCAGTTGGAACAGCAGGCCGTCCGGCTTTAATGACCTCAGGAAGAAGGACACATTGAAGTTGCTCCCATGGTGCTTACCAACATCATAGGCACTAAAACTCACTGTGTCCTCATGGCTATATGTCCATGAAAGGAATTCTGTCAGGGGAGAATGGGAAGTTTGGATTAGTCACATGAGAATATTTAGTCAACAGGACTTTAGTATCAGAAATGCCACTACAATGTAACAGTTCACACAGCAGCATAACTTCAAACCTTGGGTAATTTCAAATGGGTATTTTTTTTATTGTCTATGTAATTTGAGGTACTTGTACTTTACTTGTGCATTTCAATTTTGCACAACTTAATGCTACACCACTACATCTCAGAAGCAAATATTGTACTTTTCACTCCACTACATTTGTCTAACAGCTTTAGTCACTACTGTAGTTACTTTTCAGATTGCAATTTTTCATACTCTTTAACAGTGGAAATTATGTATATCCAAATGTGGTGTATGTTTGTGATAAACTGAAGGATGAAGTGTTCCTTTCTGTGTTGAGAATATTTTCCTCCTTCTTAACACTGCTATTGTAAATCAGTAAATCAGCTGGAAGCCGAAGAGCTGAAAACACGGCTGTGTTTCTAAGCTCATGAAATGTTGACTATTTAGAGATACATGGTTCTCACAGGACAGACACGCTACATACAGTATATGATGCTTTGCTGTAGATTCAGCTCTTTTCCTTTTCCCCTCTTTTATTTATATAGCGCCAATTCACCACAGTTATCTCATGACATTTGGAGGCCTTTTACCAATAAATGAGTGGGGGTCTCTGGGTGCAGGCAAACTGGAAGAGGAGTTCAGCACTGTTCATTTGCACATACTACTCACATTGTGATAATACAAAGCACAGAGACAGTGTGACATCATTCTCTGTTCATGATACCATTACTCCACTATATCTTTTTTTTCTTTTACTTCTATATTAATGTTCAAAATATCATATATTTAACCTTTAATTTCCAAATGAAATGCTCTGTACACAGGTGATTTAAATTTCTCTGATTAGACCTATAGTCAGGTGGATGCTTCGTGAAGCTATGTTGTGTTTTACATGATGTCACCAAACTTAAGGAACTAATGAGATAACTAACAATTTTTGAGATCAGGGTAGGTTGTCCCACCCTAACAGGTACAACTAAACACCAAGACCAGCAGAAGGCTGAGGGAGATGTCAGTGGAGGTCAATGATGTCAATTAATGTTGTCCTGAGAAGAGTCTAATTAGATAAATGGATTAGATAATCAAGATAAATGAAACCTGTGTGGGTGGACTAGTACTACCTGATCTGAGTCGCTGCATGATTTGTACATCATTTGTACAGTGGGAGGAAGTGGAAATGTATCGTCCATCTTTATTCATGTCAATGGTAGCTACTCAGATCGGGTACTGACATGGACTCTGGGTGTGCATGGGCTTTAAGATTTTACATACATTATATATGATCACTTTACAAAATATGATACAATATTAAACTGTAAAATAAATTGTTAAAATTGTATCTGCCTATTCAACTACAACATTAAAATGTTTCTTATTTATTACTGTCATTGTTATTTATTTGCATACTTTTATTCAAATATTATTTGTACTGTAGGGCTTTTTCTTCTGTTGTTATACTGTGTTATTGTTACTTTAATGAAGTAAATTACACCTGGTTTGACAGGATTTGTCAAAAGACAAAAAAACTTGCAGGTGGTAAATGTGCTTACCTTCAGAGCAGCTTTCACCATGGAAGGGACGGTAGCAGTCACACTGATAGCTAGTCCACAGGTCCACACAGCGTCCATGTCCATAGCAGGGGTCAGGCTTACACCATTCAGTCTTACTGCATCCCAGCTCATGGCCTTGGTCCTCAGGGAGTGTTTGGGGTAGGATAGGCTTCGAGTCGATCATCAGGTCTTCCATACATCCAATGAAGCCTGCACCACTTACAGAGTACTTTAAAAGCTCCTCTGGCGCTCCGCCTACATAAATTTGAGTGAAGGCTTCAGAGGGCTGGAAAGGTTCATCAGCACCACCGTCTATAACTTTACATCCATCCCTGTCACAGCCAGGGCCTTTCAGAACCAAAACCAGACCTTCATTATCTACAAATACATGAGCATCTCGCCAATCTCCGTCACTAACCAAACCAGGAAATGTTACATCCATTTCAGACTCCTCAGAAAAGGCTTTTGCATGAAGACCACTGTTCACAATCTCCAGGAGGAGGTGACTGTCCACATCCCCTCGATAGAAGAGCAACATATTGGGTATAGTTGTCCGAAAGCGTAGCTGTACCCCAAAACCAAAGTGAACGTGGTGCTCAACCTCCCTCTGGGTCCTTTCCTCTAGAACAACCTGGAGGTGAATGAATCCAGGAGTGGAGAAGGAGAATGTTGTTCTTGTGGAGCAATGCTCGTCATAAAAGCCATGAGGGCACAAGCATGAGTGACCGTGTTCTCCACCCTCCAGCCACGGATGGCAGGTGGCCCCATTCTGGCATTCATGGTCCACACAGCTGTAGAGTTTCACATGGCAGTGATCCCCTCCCCAAGGAAGTTCATCTGGCTCTGCCTCAGGACAGTGGCAGATGTAGGAGGCTCTGCCATCCTCACACCAGCCTCCATTCTGACAGGGCTGGCTCTCACATTCATCAATGTTCACTTCACACAGTTCACCTGGGAGGAATGACACTAAGGGTTAGATATGGTGGTGGCTGACTACTTGACTGTTCCAGAGGTCTACTGGAGAAGAAAGGGAGGGGTAATGCTGGTGGGGTTTTTTTCACATTTTTCAAACAACAACAACAACAACAAATCTCATGAAAAGACCAAAACCTGCCATGTATTCATGTATTAATAAACATTAATTAATTAATTAATTTTTTATATAATTTTTTTTATAAAAACAGATGGTCACAGTGGTTTTTACCAAACTTTACTCAAACAGGAGAAATCAGTGCATTTGTTGGGACTATTTTCATTAGCGGACTAATACACACTCGGTGCCCTAGTGAATATACCTTTCTTTTCTTGTGTACTTTAACCGGATTTCTTGTCTTTATTCAGTCACCTTATAAAACGATCCAATTAGAACATTTTTAACAGCAACACATCAGTGTTGCTCACATACATGAAAGTCATATAAAATATATGCAAAGCTAAAATATTGGAACAACAGAGTGCTTAAGGTGATTGGTGCTTGTACTTTTCATTAGTGTGAGGAGTGGTGTGATTTTTTTTCTTTTGTAAAAAGACAATGTTTTATTGTTATTTTTTAACTAATTAATTTTTATTAGTTATTTTTTATCTTGAACATGACCCATAGATGGTCGAGACAAGAAAACATGAGAACATTGTCCACAATTACAAGACTCACCTAGAAACCCAGCAGAGCATGTACAGGTGTAGCCATTGATCTTATCCTCACAACTACCTCCATTCTGGCAGGGTTCGGACTCACACTCATCAATGTTGACGGAGCAGTTCTCTCCTGTGAAATAAAGTCAATGATTGTCAGGAGACTTAAAAAGAATGAGGATTTTTTGCCGTTTGTTTTCTTTGGTGTTTACTGACCTGCAAACCCTGGCTGACACTGGCAGATATATCCAGCTGCATCCGCAAAGCTGAGCTCCCAGTCCAGCTCCCAGTGAGACAGATTGGAACGCTCAAAACACTTGCCACTGTTCTCACAGGGCTGCTCAGCACACTCATCTATATCAGTCTCACAGTTTGGTCCTTCATAGCCTGGAGAAAACAAAACAGCACATTCACACTGAACAACACGTATGAAGTGTTCCACACATGTTGTATAGGATCAGATGAAGTCGGGCGGAATTCAGGGTGGTATGGCCGTAAGCGGCGTATACATGTAATCTTAAAGTAATATGATCCATTTTATAGAAATGTTGACATGATCCGTGGTTTGCAGAGATGTCCAATGCTATGATTTTAACTGGGCTGTTGAGTAACTCTCAGAGAACAGAGCATTATTTGAAATTTACACTTGTGGCTTTAGAAAGATTTTTTTCATAAAATGTGCACACTGGATGTGTATTAGTTGCAGATCAGATGATTTCCTTCTCTGTGGGCAGTTTGTGTCTCAGTGGGAATTCTACATGCTGCATGTACAGTATAGGCTATCTAGGTTTTGTGAAAACACACACACGCGTGGTCTGGACTTATAGGCCCAAGCAGCTTAGTTCCCAATATTTGTTTGTGCTTGTGTTGGTACAGAAATGTTTGGCGTGCAGCGTGTAGTTCCGTACCTGGCCAGCAGAGGCAGGTGTATCCTTTGACTCCCTCTAAACACGTGGCACTATGTTGACAGGGATTAGACGCACACTCCGGGATGTCCACTTCACAGTGGTCACCCTCGAATCCTGTTTCGCTACAGTCACATTCATAGCTGCAAGAGACAGTTTTATACAGCAGGGCATCAACAATGAGCAATAACCACCATGGGGATTTCTCACAGCACTAGTGGGACTGCCACTTCTTCTGTTTCAACTGATGCACGGTAGAAAAAGTGAACATGCCCTCATTTAATTAGTCTGAACCAAGGGACCGCTAATTGCTGAAGCTAATGAAGAAGTGGACTAAGATAAAGGAGCTACCAATAGTGAATGCTGAATCCAAGAAATCAGTGAGTCCCAGTGATTTTCACCTCTAATGTATGTCTGGTGATTTCAGGTCATCTTTGTACCATTAAGGAGTTACTATGGAGAAATATTTTAGGGCCTGTTTGTTTCATGGAAGTTGTTGTTAAAAATTATTGTTTGTAGTGAGACAAAAACAAAGCCTCTGAAGCCTCCTGTCTGCTGGTGTCCAACTACATTTTGGAGGGACTTAAGACAATGTTAGCAGGAATCAGGACACTAGAATATACACCGATCAGCCACAATATTAAAACCACTGATAGTTGAAATGAATAACATTGACCATCTCGCTACAGTGCAATATTCTGCTGGGAAACCCTGGATCCTGACATTCATGT
>JBBPCS010004157.1:0-10000 GCA_037974645.1 Hollardia meadi
CACCCCCCCCCCCCCCCCCCCCCTTGTTTTTTCTGTATTTCTTTGTGTTTTTATTTACTTGAAGATTTTGGCCCACCCAGCATTGCATTGAGTTCATGATTTTGATACGAGTTTGAAGTCAACCTCATTTTTGTTATTCAGCCAAGTAAATATTTCAGTTCTTCATAGCCCATCACAATGTGTGTTTTGTAGACACATTCTACTCAAGAAGACGAAGGGAGGTGGATTCGACAATGGAAGGGGTCTGTGTTTTTTTAATCACCATACATAAGTTGGAACATAAGATGGATGGGCGTATAATGATTTTAGATGTTCCAATTAAAGACTTCCACTTATGTCTAGTTAATACATATGGCCCAAATAACAGTACTCCTATTTTTTTTTATATGCATAATATCATTATTATTATGGATTATTATGGTTGGAGACTTTAACACAGTCCTAGAGCCAATAGTTCATGCTATTACATCTATGATGTCTGCTGTGGATTTAGTTGACGTATGGAGGATAAAGAATCCAGACCTAATTAGATATACTCACTCAATGAAGAAAATGAATGGCCAGTAGATTAGATGGTTTCTGACTTCTTTCTCTAAAATTAAAAAAATTAGTCAAGTAGTAATAGCTGAAAGATTCCACTCTGACCATCATCATATTACATTAAAGCTTAATATTCCTCAAGTTGGCAGAGGTAGAAGTAAAAAAAATTTTTAACATTGACCTTTCTAGCAAGGCAATTTATTTTGGAATTCTTTTCTATTAATACTGGTTCTGCAAATCCACACATTGTGTGGGATGCCTTTAAGTGTGCTTTTCGGGGTCATGCCATAAAGTACTCTTCGTGGAAACATAAAGGCACAACAAGGAAAAGACATTGTTGGATTAATTACAAAATATTAGAACTGCTTAGATGAGAAGAAATCTAGCCAAATTAATGACTATCAGCAACTGGATCTGAAACAAAAAGAATTAGAGAGGTTTTATCAGCATAAGATTAAAGGGATTATATATAGAATTTAAGAGACATGGATGGATTATGGCGAGAAATGCACTAAACATTTCTTGCAACTTCAAAATAGAAATACGGTATATCCAGAAAAACCATTGCTAAACTTCTGAATGAATATGGAACAGTGGTTACATCTACGAATGACATCCTTGAAATCTATATATATATTTAAAAATGAAGAAATTCTTTCAGCAAATTTTTCCTTGTTTGATTTTATAAGATCTCCCTCATCCTAAACTTAAAAATGAGTAGCAGTTAGTATGCGAGGGTCCTATTAATGAAAAACAGTTACAAGATGTTCTTTTCAGAATAGTGATGAATGGTCTGGAATCAAAAGCTTCTTTTTATGCAGATGATGCCTCCTTCCATGTAAAAGCAGATGTTCTCTGCTTAGAAACATATTTTTTTAGAGTTAGATTTGTTTGTTTCTGTATCAGGCCTGAAGCCAAATTATTGAAAATGTTGTATTCTTAGATTTGGAACATTAAAAAATTCAACCTTTAACTGCCAGATTTCTGTTAAATAGTCAGATGGTCCTGGGAATTGTTTGGGAATACACATATCAGCTGACAAAAACTTTTTAGTGAAAAGAAACTTTGATATTAAACTTAACAAAGTAGATAAAATTCTCCAGGCTTGGAGAAGTAAACATCTATCAATTTATGGTAAAGTTACAGTTATGAATTCATCGATAGTCTTGCAGTTTACTTATTGTCTTTTGTTGTTGCCATCTCCTGATGTTACCTTTTTTTTAAGTATAAGATATTGCTCACAAGAAAAATTATGGAGAATAACTCAGGACAGCATATGCAGACTTTGTACTGATGATGAGGAAGACATTTGTTTGGGGTATTTTCCAGTTGCATCTTTCTGGCAGCAGAAGGAAGATTAGTTAGCTGAACAAGCAAATCTTTTTTACCTTTATCCCCTCTTAATATTATTTGGGCTTTTCAATATATTATTGAACACTATTGAATTGCTTGGCAAAGTTTATATATTGTTCAGAAAAGCTGGTGAGTTCCTTTATTTTATTTCTTAAACATTATTGTTTTCAGGAAAAGACGATCATGAAAGGTAGAGCAAAAAACAAAAAAATAAATGGGAGATTTTGACAATAGTAAAACTTGGGATACCGAGTTATGATCATTCTATGATATTTATGATTTACTATTATCAGCCCGTTGTATTTCCTGTTATAGGATATAATTTGAACTGGTGTAGAGGTAATTTGTTGTGTTAAAACTATATACAGTTTGTTACATACTGACATGTATGTAGATGTATGTATGTTTGTCTCTATATATGTGTATTAAAAAAAAGAATATATTCATTACAAAAGGGTGTCATTGCCAATGAATGTCTTCAGTTCCTGTTACAAATCAGTCAAAACGTGTCCAATGGCACAACAAGGCTGGCTAGTGTTGACACCAGCATCTAAAGTGTAATTTATGACCATGCATCCTACTTCCTAACCCTCAAACATAAGGCCAGATCCTTCTTTTTCACCTTTTATCTGAAGAACCAGAGTAACCACACTCTGCCATTGTTCTCCACAACAGTACAGATTTCCTCATCCTCCTCTTCCTGCCACCTTGGTCAGCACCCTTCTCTGCGCAGGGCCTTCCAAACTGAACATACCTGTAATTTCATTTTTCACTAAACTTGCTATTGTGGAGCTGAATTTTACTAAACTAGCTCAAAGATCAACTCATCATCTGTAGCTGGATGTCGTCATCTGAATGTAACATCAGTCATGTGATGCAAAGATGCGCTCGATTGCATTTAAACTGATGGGGATGGGCCGCTCCACCCCCAACCCCCCACCCCCCCGGGCTACATATCATGGGTGAAGAAACGGGACGTCTGGAGCTCTGATAATGATGCTCGAACGAAGAAAAACTTGTGAGTGCAGAAAGTAGATAACAAACCGTTTAGGTCTGCCTCTTAGGAGTGTTAATACTCTGCGGTTTCCGTCACTCGGGCACACGGGGGGATTAAAGTGGCCAGCCAGAAGAGCAGCCCCACCTCCTCAAATCGCATCCTACAGCTTCAGTTGTTGGCTGTGAGCTACTGTTCACCCACATGTGCTCAGAAAATGTTTTTTTTTAAAAATCTAGCCAAATTAATGACTATCAGCAACTGGATCTGAAACAAAAAGAATTAGAGAGGTTTTATCAGCATAAGATTAAAGGGATTATATATAGAATTTAAGAGACATGGATGGATTATGGCGAGAAATGCACTAAACATTTCTTGCAACTTCAAAATAGAAATACGGTATATCCAGAAAAACCATTGCTAAACTTCTGAATGAATATGGAACAGTGGTTACATCTACGAATGACATCCTTGAAATCTATATATATATTTAAAAATGAAGAAATTCTTTCAGCAAATTTTTCCTTGTTTGATTTTATAAGATCTCCCTCATCCTAAACTTAAAAATGAGTAGCAGTTAGTATGCGAGGGTCCTATTAATGAAAAACAGTTACAAGATGTTCTTTTCAGAATAGTGATGAATGGTCTGGAATCAAAAGCTTCTTTTTATGCAGATGATGCCTCCTTCCATGTAAAAGCAGATGTTCTCTGCTTAGAAACATATTTTTTTAGAGTTAGATTTGTTTGTTTCTGTATCAGGCCTGAAGCCAAATTATTGAAAATGTTGTATTCTTAGATTTGGAACATTAAAAAATTCAACCTTTAACTGCCAGATTTCTGTTAAATAGTCAGATGGTCCTGGGAATTGTTTGGGAATACACATATCAGCTGACAAAAACTTTTTAGTGAAAAGAAACTTTGATATTAAACTTAACAAAGTAGATAAAATTCTCCAGGCTTGGAGAAGTAAACATCTATCAATTTATGGTAAAGTTACAGTTATGAATTCATCGATAGTCTTGCAGTTTACTTATTGTCTTTTGTTGTTGCCATCTCCTGATGTTACCAGAAAATGTTAAAAAAAAATAAATAATAAAGTGATTATTTTTATTTATTATTTTTATTCCTCTTTTACCCCTCCTCCATACGATGCGGCACATCTATCTATCTATCTATCTATCTATCTATCTATCTATCTATCTATCTATCTATCTATCTATCTATCTATCTATCTATCTGTCTGTCTGTCTGTCTGTCTGTCTGTCTGTCTGTCTGTCTGTCTGTCTATCTGACTGTGTTTGTGCGCTTTTACGCATGGCACATGTCCAAAGCTCTCTCCCTCACGCACCACAGCAGCAGAAACAAGTCGTAAACATCAATGAGCGCGTGATTCCCGCCCATAAACAAGATAGTAAAACGTTTTGTAAGACTGCTCTTGCCCCACCTCTCCTTCGATGACTTCGGGAGAAGGTAAACAACTCACCTTATCGCTCACAAGCAGGCGCCTAACCGCGTTGCGCTATCCCTGATATCTAAGCCAAAAAACAAGTCTCCCCCGACTAGAGCCGCAGCAGACGCGTTAGAGACAGGGTGTTCTCCAGTTATGCATGCGGACATCAGAAGGCCAAAATTTTTATATTCACAGAGGAGACAAAAGGATGATATGCGATCACCTGAACCAATTGTTGGCTCTTTACATGATATTCGGCGCCATGCGAACACCTGCCATCGTCCAGGGCGCAGGAGATTTCGAAAAAAAGGGTAAGATAACATTTTACCATAACAGAAACTAAGTAAAATGTTGGGTAGATTAATTACCTGAAATGATTTGTTGGATACACCACGTTATTTCTTCCAATATAGACGATTGGATTTTATATTTGAAATGAAAATGGCAATAAATAATAAAAAGGCTTTGGGCTGCTCTCACACTTGTCTGTTACCTTCACCTCCTCAGTGTCCATGATGCTGAAAGAGGAGACAGAAAACCCCAAGTGCTTTGCTGAAGGCAGGACAGACTTTACGTGCTTCTGGGAGGAAGATGAGGAGAGGGCAGGCTCTGTGGATCAGTACTCCTTCATATACACCTACCAGTAAGTCCCATTCAGTATTGGACAGTGTATAACAGCAAGCCTTCTGGTGTCCAGCATGGTCAATGTACAGTTGTTTGAAGCTGAGATTCATATCCTAAGTTATTCTTTGTCTTTCTCTGTCAGTCTAAGTAGCCTGATATTTACAGTAATTAAAGGTCGATATATCAGTCTAGATACATACAAAATTATACAGTTCAGCATAATGCTTTGTCAGATTTCTTCACCTCTCTCTCTGAGCCCACAGTGTTTCTGTCTTCCTCTGTCCCGAGCAGAAACGAAAACAGCAGCAGGTGCCCACTGAGAGCTCTCCCTGCAGCAGGCGGCAAGCGGCTATTCTCCTGCCATCTGAACCGAACCCAGATGTTTGTCCAAATGGACATACAAGTTCATCGAGAGGGAACACTGATCCACAATCGCAACCTCCTCATCGAGCTTGTCTGTAAGTTATTTTGTGCCACTGCCTCCACATTCCAGCAAACAGTACAGTGAGACAAGTACATCTATTGCCTCTGCAATCCCCAAGAAGTTTTTGCAAAGCGCTAATTCATATTTTTATATTGAAAATTGATCTTGTGTGTGAAAGAGGTGGGCTTGTAGTAAACACAGTTATCACCCACCCTCAGCTCTGCAGTGTTCTAGCATCCTTCAGCTTACTGTTTTAGCTTTATGGCTCACAACAATGTTGTTTTATGCTGCAACAGGCAACTATTCCCAAGAAGAAGCCCTAAAAACCAACTGCAACCACACTACATGTCCAGCACCAAAACTTTTGAAAGACAGAGTAACTGGCTGGTGAACATAGTGGAGGATTTGGCAGCTAAAAGCCAGACATTTACCTCAGGAGTTGGTAGAGACAAAAAGCTGAGCTAAAAGGAGGGAGTGAAAATTGGACTTACATTCATCAGGTGGACACAAACACAACCACAAATGAAAGCTAATGTTGCCACTGTATATGTATCTGCTGGATGTGTAAAAAGTCAGCGTTTGTTTGCCATATCAACTTTTTTTAAAAAGTCTGCTTATTATGTCAGCTTGTGTTGTTTCAACTTATTTCCAATCCTCCTAAGTGGCCAATTTTTTGGTTTTATTTTAGGTTTAATTAATGCTATAGCCAAGTTGACCACACAAACACATGTGACATCAGGGCATGTAAAGCTACTGGAGCAGTGTTTCAGGGTGTGACTGACTTTAAAGTCAGAATTCTGACATGCCTAACAAGCTGCCTCCTGTCTATCTGCATCGCAGTTCTTCTGGATCCTCCGGCTAACGTGACAGTCAGCAGCACAAGCCAGCAAGGCCAGCTGAATGTCAGCTGGGTGCCTCCCCCCCTCAAGTACATGGACGACAGCATGATGTACGAGGTCAGCTACACTACGGCGGACAGCCATGTGGGGCAGGTATGACGGTTATTTTAATGTCCTCACTAGTTAGAGGCTGGATTAAGCTTCAAACAGCAGGACTCTTGACTGCTAGGTGAACATATGGACCTGTATTGATGAGTTGAGGACTGTTTTGCAGGTAGAGGTGGCACGAGCCAGTTCAGAGTTGATCCTGAGAGGCCTGCAGCCGGGTACAAAGTATAAGGTTCGAGTACGTGTAAAGCTGGACGGGATTAGCTACAATGGTTATTGGAGTGCCTGGAGTGAGCCGGTGTTCATGGAAACACTGCCTGCTGGTGAGCATTCATTCACATATGCAGTATAATGTGTATATAATATGTCAGATATTCCTAGCAGCATACAGTAGGCATCTCTTGAAAAGGAGTATGTAGTCACATTTTTACTGTACATGCAAAGATTCAATATACATTTCTTTTTCTTAGTTTGTTCCCACTGTTTTATTATTATATTTATTATTCATTAACATTCTGTCTCCTCCAGAACTTGACCTACTCATCATGTCCTTGACTCTTATCGTCTTTTTTGTACTCATTGGGCTGTTTCTAACTATGCTCCTGTCCCATCGCAGGTCAGTCAACCACATATAGCTTATTAACTAGGCGCAACAAAATTTTGGTTGCTGCTGTCAGAATCTCACAGTACTGATTAATGCGCAAAGACAAATGTAGAATTATATTTTCAGCATCTGTTCTCTTTTCAGGTTTCTTGTAAAAAAGGTTTGGCCGACTATTCCCACTCCTGACAGCAAATTCCAAGGCCTTTTTACTGTTTATGGTGGGGACTTTCAGGTAAGAACAAGACAAGTGTAGCCCAAAGCCTTCTAGGGGCTCTGTGAGGCTTTACTGAGGCACAAGGGTCAATGCTTACATCAGCACGCTGCACGCTCACAATGACAATGCTAGCACACCGATCTTTAGCAGGTATATTGTTTACCATGTTGTTCACCATCTTAGTTTAGTGTGTTAGCATTAGTTAATTAGTTCTAAACTAAAGAACAGAACAGTGACCTGATGGTGGAACAAGTTAAAGGAACAATTAGGGTTATCACAATTAATCCTTGGGGTACATGAATGTCTATACTTATCATGGCAATCCATCCAATAGTGGTCTAGACCAGGTGTTCTCAACCTTTTGTAACTTAAGGTCCATTTCTGATTGTCAACAAAGTTCTGAGGACCACCTGCTCAAATTAAAGACAGAAAAATGACAAAAAAAATAACAAAGTATCATGACCAAAAAGCTAGCTTGTTCTGAGGGAACATTAGCTCGCTGTAGCAGCTAGCTAGTAGTGGGAGAACACGTTTTTTTTATTCATGTGAATTCTTGAGCACCTTTAGAAGCACAATAATTGTAACAGTAATCTAACCAATTGGCTGTACCACTGCCTCTCAGGTATCTTCTCTCAAAGTTAAGTCAAGGCAGAAATTTTTACTGGTCTAGTCATCATAATTCTTTGTTGTGATTTTGTACAGGAGTGGTTGGAGCAGACCAACGGCGGCTTGTGGTTGACGCCAGCTTTCTTCAACTTAGACGAATGCTCTTCTCCGCTGGAGGTCCTGTCAGAACTCAGTCTTTGCCTCACACTGCCTTCCCCACCTCTGCCACCCAAGGCTTCTAGAGCTTTGACCATAGGCAGAATGGAGGACAAGGATGTAAAGAAAGGGCTGGACGAGAGAGACCATTTGGAAGGGGGAGATTCAGCTCTGACAGAGGGATGGAGAGCCACACCACATGACCACTGGCTAATGGACCGCTTACGGGCACTCCACCAGAACCCTGTTCCCTGCTCCCAGTCCTCTTTGCTGGAGTCTCAAGATGCCTACGTCACCCTCAGTGCCAACAACCACAGCGAAGGGGAACACCTGGAGGACATTCTTGAGGAGGCCTTACCTCTTGAGGTGCTTTTTGCCTCCAGAAAGCAAGTGTTGTGTGATTCTCACTCTGACCTGGGATCCATGCAGCAGAGTTCCGGGTCGGGTCGCCTTTCGTCACAGTCAAGCTTTGAGTACCCAAATCATGTTTGGATGCCCAAAGGGCCTGGGTACACCTACATGGTAGTGGCAGACTCTGGGGTCTCTATGGATTACAGCCCAATGAGCAGAGTAGACGATATTGGGAAAGTGGTTATCTACGCCAATGAGTACAAGAATGAGATCTCCACTCATAAAAGGGCCTTCCCGTTGAGGCAGCATCCTGTCCATGATGATGGCTGAGAAGGAACTTAGCTTGACAGGCTGCATGTGGACTGAGCCTTGAGGCAGATTTGGTAAAGGGTATTTGGAGACTCACTCAAAGCTACATAGCCTCTCTTTAACTGTTAAGAAATGTGTGCCCAGAACTCAATATCTGACTGATACCAAAGTGTAAGTTAAAGCAGTGGTTCCCAAACTTCTTCTTCACGTCAATGACCCCTAAACTGACACAAATTAGACCATGGACCCCTATTTTTGATAGGATTTGTCAGGGTTTGTCAGATGTCAGGGTCTGTCCATTTGAAAATAATTTTGCTTTTAGATGTTTTATTACAGAAAGTATATGAAACCCATGACCAAAATAGGCATACAGTTCGTCAGTGTTACTTAAAATCAATCTTGCGCATGAAAAGACAAAATCATCACTGAGCTGATCCATCTAAAAGTCTTGCCTGTGTAACCAAACCTGGTATAGCCTATTCCTCAATGATATACTGTAGATCTCCATTTTTGTCTAGCAGCTCTGTGACGCTGTACTTTTATTTCATATCAGAGTTATTGTAATTACACTTTTCTGACTCGTAAATAGAGTTTACGGCAACTCCCAGGTTGAAATTTGCAACTAGGAAAGTCAGATTTTTCTGAACGCTCTAATGTATCTGACTTAGCCGGCCTGAAGCCTCACATCAACCAGAATTAGGCACAGCAGTGCTTTTTGATTTTTCATTTGTTAATTAGCAAAGTACAGCTGAGGCTGCTGATGAGAACGCCATTTGTTTTGCAGGTATTTGGACATAAACCAAACGTACTGGACTAGTTAAACTTTAGACCTGATGATGGTGGGGGAGGAAACACTTCATCCTCTAGGGACCATGGACATATGTACAAAATTCCACGGCAATTCATCAAATAATTGTGCAGATATGTTAGTCTGACCAACATTGCCACCCCTGGAGCCAAGTAATTAGAAACATGTCAATGAGTCAGCCGTTGTGTGGCATGTTCCTTTATTGCAATGAACATGGCTAAAGTAGTTTACTTATTTTGAGTTAAACTCATATTAACTCCTGTTTGACTAATGTCAGCTAAAAACTACAGTGCCCAGCTTTGTTTTCCGGAAATTATTAAATAACTACTTTTAAAAAAATGAAACTACATATTTGAGTCCCATTTTTAAAGAGTTACTTAGTAGGAATTGTTGGTTTGGGGATTTGTTGACAATAAAAAATATAGAACATTTACAGCCTTATGCATTAGCTTTCACTTTAACCCTGCAGCCATGATGTCAATGTCATTTCCAAATATAAAGTAATTCACTGTAACTGTAAATAATATCATGACGCTTTTTGCTTTTTTTTTTTACAGTTGTTTCAGAGTATTCATTCTCATGTAACTGTAGTTGTTAGTAAGTCTGTAACTTGTCATGTC
>JBBPCS010004158.1:0-11585 GCA_037974645.1 Hollardia meadi
GATTTTTTGAGTTGTAGAGAGAGAGAGAGAGAGAGAGAGAGAGAGAGAGAGAGAGAGAGAGAGAGAGAGAGAGAGAGCGAGCGAGTGGGGTAAAAATAAATGGCTGTGAAAGAATGACCAGGGAGACAGAGAGAGTCTAGTGCATGTTGACAGTGCTGCCGTGTCTTGGCGGTGCCAGCTAGACTCTGGAGATGTCTTCAGTAGACAATGGCTGCTCAGAGCCTGACCTCTTTGTGTGGAACCACAACAGACTAAATGTTGTGAGGTGAAAGATAAAGTCATGAGTTTTCCCAAAAGCATTTTAGAAACACAAAAATGGACATCAGTTGACCTTTCCCTAAACCCCTCCCCCAAAGAGTGACTACTAATCATAGCTTCACAACCTTAAGATTTGGATTTCTTTACATATTAAAGTGTTGTGCAAGAGGCTGTATTAGGAGCAACACTCTGTATAAAAGGTTTGGAGGGCCATGTGTTTTTAGTACTTGCCCAAAACCAAAAAATACACAAGTATACATGTGCACTGTTTCTATTTTTCTAACCCAATCTGCTTGTTAGAAATAATACATTTCCTCATATTATCATCCTATAATACAAGGGCAAACTGTCACATTAAGCACACAAGTGACATTAAGCTTTCCTTCAATATGGCTCTGTTGTTGTGTGATATCATGTACGTAGCTGTTAATAGACTATGTAAAACACTTCTGCAGGTTTTTCATTCTCATATCAGATATTAAAAGGCAGCTAACTGGCTAACTAGCTACAAATAAAAAAAATCTATGTTGTCTCTTGCCATTTAAACAGAACAAAAATTATAATAACACAAGGAAAATGGGAAACATGAAGCACTGCAACAACAATACAGTCACAGTTCATGCACTGAAGCGGAAACTAAAGATGAATATGCACTAAAATCAAGGGGACATGTAGTATCAAAGCTGCCATACCAGTGACTGATGCAGACCACAGTGTGAGAGCATAACCTGCTCCAACAGTATATGTATAATACAACAGAGACAAAACAGGAAAAAACTAACATCTCTCATGCCAAAGTAGCAAACTTAGTCCATTTGGGCCACATGCACTTTGCCTGCGCCAAGGTCGACTCCATAATGTCATAAAGAAAGATCAAAACTGTGACTTGTTTACTGGAAAATCTGCCCATCTGGCTAAGAATCTCATCTGGCAGCGAGATGAAAAGATGACTCAAAGAAATAATGTTGGGGAATAAGGGGAAAGCAAACCATGTGAATCATAATGAAGACCTGGCAGGTCCTGGTTGGCTCTACACTGAAAACCAGACTAGACTGAGCCAGACTAGGCCGGGTGCCCGGCACTGCCACCTAGGGCAGTGGACCAACAGAGAGGCGCTAGATGAATGAGTGCGCCTATTCATTTTGCCAACTGTGCAGCCAGCTAAGCAGAGCATGGAAGCAGAAACAGAGGGAGACAGAGAAAGATGAGAGTCTTAGGAAGACATCCTGGTCATGGCTGGAAGGGTTTGGAAGAATTTGAGAAAACAAAAAGAGGGATGGAGAGCAGGACAAGAACTTGGTGTGAGAGAGATAATCATGTAACTGCCTCAAACAATGAGGACAGTGGGATGGCAGCAGTGGTATGACCTGTGAAATAACAAAGTCTATATAGTGATGGTGTCTGCTATGCTTCTTAATGAAGTTCTACACTTTCTGTTTTTACTGTCAACCAGTTTTAAAAATGCACAATACGTTCATCACCAGCCATTGTTGTCAGGTCATGTCAGTACAGCATGAAAATCAAACAAACAAACAAAGTATCATCATTGTTCCAACGGCCCGTTATTGTGAAACCTTAACAGTCCAAATGGACCAAAAAATGTCCCATTGGACCAAAAACTCATAACTCTGACAGCTTTTCATCCTGAAAACAAAATGCCCATTACTCCAAAAATACACACTCTCCCTGCAGCTGTTAGGCCTTAAACCTAACTCTAACCCCTCTCTAACTCTCACAACATTTCATTCCCCAATAGGCTGGATTTTATCAATGTTTCCGTCGGTGAGTTATATTGCTGTTTAAAGATCAGCTTACATCCAATTGACTTGGGTGATGGGGCACACACCAACTGAGGTAAAACTAATGATTTCATTCTGACGTTGAAAATTTGTGACAGTAAAATCATTTGAAATGTAGGTCAAAACCTATGTCGATTCTACCACGGACAGGGCGGCCAGTCACTGAACTAACTGCAGCCTTCTAACAGCAGAATATTCAGCTGAAACCAACTACTGGTGCCAGAAAAAGGTATATTTTTTTTGTCAGAGTTGCATTACATGATGAGACATTTAAGAGCTGGGACTGTTTGGAAAACTTCCTTTCTGTTAAATTCATGGAAGCCCTGAATTTTAAGTGTTTTGATGCAAGAATCTGTCAGATCCACGTAATACTTAATTAATGATGTCCATATTTTCGTCCTGGAAAGCACCAGCACTATGAAGGTGTCTTCAAAGTGGTGACTCTTTGCCAAGTGTGGAAGCTCATGCCAGTTTTCAGCCCGTTTAAAGGTACAATTCACCCTAAAATCAAAAATACATATTTTTCCTCTTAACTAGTGTTATTTACCCATCTAGATTATTTTGGTGTGATTTGCAGAGTTTTTGAGATATTGACTGTAGAGATGTCTGCCTTCTGTCAAATAAAATAGAACTAGATGCCACTACACTTGTGCGCCAGAAAAATAAATTTTAAGAACTCAACATGTCTCTTTTCAGAAATCATGACCCGGTTACTGAAGATAATCCACAGTAGCTACATGAAACAGTTTCATGTCTTTCTATTGAAAGACATGAAACTTTTTCCTCTTAGGTAAGAGGAAAAATATGTTTTTTTTGATTTTGGGATGAACTGTCCCTTTAAACAGGCTGAAAACTGTCATGAGCTTCCACACTTGGCAATGAGTCACCACTCTGACGTCGCCTTCATAGTTCATTCATATTGTGAATGTAATTGATAGCTATCCGCAAGATAGGAAACAAATCAACAAGCTCATGTTTTGGAAAGTATAAAGTATACATGTTTTGCAGTTAATGGGCTAAAACAGTCCTTTTATATATTCCACTGGAGAAAAAAATCCCTTTAGCATACTGAACTCCTCCAACATCTTGCAACTAAAGTGACATCAATTACTTGCTTTAGTTCTATTGGCATTCATTCGTCACGCTTATGCATATGCTTGAACTCAAAAACCATTACTGCAGTTGATCTGTATATGGACAAGCAGCTCCTGGGGCAGAGGAAATAAAGATACGGGCTAATTTTAGACACGCTGCAGCACAAGGCAAAACGCCACAGAAAATTAGAAGCAGGCTTCTGCTAAATGAGCTGGTGACTGATGCTGATGACACGTTTTGTTATTCAGTGAAATAGATTTGCAATACTGGCAGATGTGTCATCTAGTCACATCTCGGGCTGACAAAGCCAACTAACTAAAAAGACAAAACTTTATATGACAGAGCAGTTCAGAGTCTGCAGTGACTTTTTTAGGACTACAGTGTAGAAAGTTCACGGTAGGTATAAAGAGGGGACAGAGTGGCTGGAGAGGACAGAGGCAGAAAGAGTTATAATAACCCCTTTCCAGAGGATCATTATGGACCTGAAGATACAGAGGAGAAAAGAAGCTTTAAGGAGCGAGGGGCAAAGTGTCTTTATCTGTACAGGACCTGGAGGCTGCTGGGTCAAGTGGGTCTCGAGGCTGGGTGTAGTAGATAGTGAAGTTGTAAAGATGTGAAAGAGTGTTGGTTGGGATCATAAGCCTGTGAGAAAAGAAAACAACTTTCATGGAGAAGTTAGGTGTCCAACTCATTTTAAGTAAAGGAAATGAAATTCCAGTCAAGTTTGCAGCTTTCATATAAACATACAAGGAAGACACTGGGGTGGAACTTTCTCTGTCTGTGCCCTGAAGCAACACACAACTCTACAAGGATAATAACAGTGTAAAAAACAGACAAACAGAAATACATAGTTGAAAAGAATACGATTTTAGAGCATAAAGACAAACTGTTAGTTTGCAAAACATTTGTTTATGTGGGGGCTGACCACAGGTGGGTTATTAAGGCTGAAAGCAGAATGGTCATTTGGCAGAAAAACAAACAGAGAGCAGCACTGAATATTTGATGCAGCTATTCTCTTGGAAATATATAGTGCAGAAAGATGAAGGCCAGAGGAATAATACGTGACCACTCAAAACTAGAAATACCGCCTTGTGGTTTTATGCATCCGCCAAGTTGCAGTTTACTTCCATGTCTGTCCAGACTCATATATGTAGTGAAGACTTTGAAGGTAATCAAAGGTATTAAGTGACGGGGTTTTTTGCCAAAATGGGTGATATCACTTTATTTACATGATAGGGCGTAACCATGCATTCTTTGGGACAGTCGTGTCACCCCCAATACTGACATGACCTGTACATCACAGTATAAAATAATATTAAAAATATTTAATTTGAAATCACAGTGTAATATTCTGTTGTAGAGTTCTCTATTTTTTTTTTTAGATATTTAATTTCGGTTTCTTTTTGTATAAAAAAATACTTTTTGTATCACCTTCTTCTATCCATTTTAATCTTGATAATATAAAAGAAACTTTGGCTATTTTCCAATTTATGTAATTGCAGATCATCATCTCCTAAAATATTTTATTAATTTCTCTATTTTTGACAATTTTTTAAAGTTAACTCCTTGCTAAATTGAATTGTAAAGCTCTAAGTTTCGTTTTTAAGCATTTTATTTTATTGAAATTTTTCTGATAAAGAATATAAATCCTCTACATCAGACTTTGTAACTCACATCAAACAAGAAATAATACAAAAATACAATACAATACATCCCATAGTTACTGTTAAAAAATTGCAAATTTCCAGTACTGTCTAATAAGATTTAGTAACTTTTCATTTCCTGCTACATAATATTGAACTATTACATTTCCAGTGATTAAATAACCATTTAAACTCTAAATATTGCCAGAGTGCTGCATATAACTCTTTCTCAGACATAGCAGTGCAATCTTTTAACACTGTAAAAAATTACTATATAGTGATTTTCACCGCCAACCGGTACCAACCACCTCTCTCAAAATGACGGACGGGCAGCCAGCTCCGATCAACAGTCATTCGTGTCACAAGAAATTTTGAACAGGCACATTTGCAGCAACCTTACTTTACCGATCAGACCACTTTCGCGCATGTGCAGGACACAGTCAGAACACAGCCTCTGATTGGTCAGACTCAACCAAAGCATCATGGCAGAAGACAGCTAACAACCATGCTAACAACAACAATAACCCTTTTTAACACAAAAAATGGACGAATAAAGATAAAAGGCATTTAGTGTTGGATTAAACATTATGGATTTACATTCCAAGAATTCTAAGAATACAATTCAGTTAAGGTTGGATTACAAAGCTTCTGAACGGAATACAGTCGCACTGCAAGCCTTGTTGGAGCAATGGTTAGATTCTGGGCAACAATACAAGCAAGTGTCTCACATGCAACGTTCCAGAGATATTTAACGTAAGTGATGCTTTGTACAACATTGGTGACCCCAGAGTTAAGAGTGTGAGTGTGCATCCCTAATGTGACTATTATATTCCTGGTACAAATTCAAATGCTGGTGTGCAAAGTTGTAAATTCATCACTCTAGCTGATGATGCATCTTGGTGTTTCATGTGTGTCTCATAGTCTTATGTGATAGTTTGAAACTATGCTTAAGATTTCATACGTGCCAGTTGGGCTGTGATCAGTTTTCATGCTAATATTTTTTCTTCTTCTAATGGTTAACAGCAGTTTATTGAATTACATCCATAAAAGGCCTCGAATATGTCATAGAGAAGTGACAGAGGCATGACTCCAGGCTGTGTTTTAGGACCAAAAGAGGTGCCTTCATCTTTATTTTTTATTAATAATGTATACCACAGTTAGTAGTATCCCCATTGCTATCTCGATTGCAATGCCAACCAGTTTACAAACCTCCTTTGATGGAGCTGGTTGGGTGCCAAAGAACTTGTACTGTGAATCCAAAGAAACTCAGTGTTTGAATAATTTGGTCATCCAGTTTAAAAGAAAAAACACAAGTTCTGAGCAACGGGATAACATTCCTCACTCCTCATGTTCTTTTAAAGATGAATTAAATGATGTCAGAATAAATGGGCCCTATCGTGCTCTGACAGAGCACTGATGCTGGTTGATGGTTGTGACGATGTGAGAGACTGCTCTTTTTCAGTACCGTCATGGCCTGAAAAGATGAAAAAAAGATTTAAAAACTATGAAAGTATGGTTCTGATCAAGTCCAAGTGGCTTCTTCTTCCCTGTTTGACACTGCCACGCTGCTAAAGACATTTATCACACAATAGAGACAAAGTAATAGAAAATATGAAGGAGTAGTTATTTTAGTTGTAGATTACAGTATACTGTTTATCTACTGTAAAATACTGTTCAGTGTCTGAAAATGCTTTGGATGTATCATGGCCTGAGGAAATATTATATTACAGCTGTCAGCTTTTGAGAGTGTTTCACATTTTGCAACATCTTGTCTTAACACGAGTCAAGAAACAGCACAGATCAGCAGAAAAGCCTACTCTGTTTTTTATGCACATTTTTTATGTTACATTGCCTTTCTTATCTACCTGAATCAGCACCAAGAGACTCAATATGGTGTGTGTTATTGAGAGGTGTTGACTTGAGTCACATGACTTGGATTTGAGTTACTCCAGCATCCAGTCTTTATCACTTTAAACTCAACTTGCCAAAATCAACAGACTTTGACACATGGATTTTGATTTTAAAACCAATGACTTGTAACTTCACTTGGACTTGAGCGTTTCGACTTGGAATGACTCGAAATCCTCCTTGAGCTCAAAGAAGTGTGCAGTGATTGAAAGATTACTTTGAGTCAGTCTAACAGCAGCCAATCACACTGCAGGCCATTACGAGAGTCGATAATTTGATTAAGTCTAGGTTTGAATCTGAATTGGGACCTTTTGTTCTTGACTTAGAACCACCTGTCTGGACTGGAGACTTCAGTCTGTACTCCGTAGCCAAGAGAGAATTAATTATGATTTGCAAAACAATGACTTTGTCCTGCCTCTGTTAACAATTCAGTTATGACAGAATGAATTCTCTTGTTACTGCAAAAAAGTCAAATTAAAGCAAAGTTTGATAGACCCTGCTTACACTCTTTTGAACTACAGTGGCATCCATAGTGCAGCTTATTCTGATGTATTTTCAGTGGTCTCGTGTGCCAAAAGACGCAAAGCAATACTTCTACACACCATTTCCTTTAGGCTACCATACATCCTTTTGGACATTAACTCAACCGTCAAACAACCATTTAAACTGGAAATATTGAGGAAATTGGGTTCCTGGGAACCTGTGAACCATGAATATTCTTTAAATGAACTATTTCTTAAATCTTGTTATTCACAGTACAGTATAATGTGTCTCGAAACAGACTGAATCATGGAGTTTTAGAAATGTGTGAAACACTGACAAAGGTTTAGCAGACTGGTCATGTTTTTATTCAGTTGGTGTTCTATTATAGACCCTCTTTCTGCTACGGAGCACTGTAATAAATATTTTAATAACCAGGAATACATAAGAGACAATGACATGCAACAAAGATTTTCCTTGACAAAACACAGAATTATTGTGACTACCTCTCTGCTATTGTTCAGCTGCTCATGGCTCGCTTGTTCATTGTGAACACTTGTGCCTCATAAAAGCGGACTGGTGCGATCTGTGAAGCTTAATACTATTGTTATGACTCTTAGCTGTTGTTCATCTTTCACAAAAGACACTCATGATCATGTCTGCTTTGTCTTTTGAAAGTAGTGGTTGTCAAACTGGCACACTTCAATGTTTTGTCAATGGTAGGAGGAGATGTCCACACTAATGTAGCTACATTTAAAAGAAAAAAAGAAAAAAAGAAACTGTTTGTATGATGAGTTCATCTCTCACGCTGAGACACCAAAACTGTCAGGCCTCATTCTGAACAAATCAGGCATTTTGGTGAAAACGCCAGTCCTCCTATTCATTTTGAGTGGAGGGCTTTTCGAATAACACACAGACTCAACTTTTGAAGAAACTCAACCTGATGTCACACTGCAGTGGCCAACCATTGTTGTTCAAGCCTTAGAGTTTAGAGTTTCGCTTAGAGTTTCTTTTATGTTGCTTGGTGCCCGAAATAATATCATGCTGCCAGGCAGATGCACCAGACCAGCAGGGGAGTATAGGAATACTCTGCAAACCTGTTGCAGATGGAGAAAGCCTCTTTGAAAAAGTTGTTGCTCCCAAGTCATGAGCCAGATACCAAGCGGAGTTCACGGACCCAACAACCCCGCACTAATCGCGGCATTGCCTGATTTTGTCTGAATGTGGCCCCACAGCTACAGGTGTTCAGTGTACGTACGAACAAGTCTTTAAAAACAAATCTTCAAACTAAACTGAATCACCATTGTCACTGACCAAATCAGTGGCTTTCAGGAGTGAAGATCTGTTAATCACTTGTAAATAACGGGCTGCTGAGCTATTAAACTTCTGTACAGTGCTTGTAAAGGTTAGTTTTGTACTAAACTGAACGTGACAGCTTGAACCACAAAACAGACTATGTATTACACAGTTCTTTTGAAGGGTGATGCGTTCACTTACTGATGTACACACAAAAGTGCCTTTGAACAGTGATGCAGCCGCTCATCATGAGGAAGAAAAAACGAATTTACTCAGTAGTCGGTGACATTAAATCTTTGAACTGAACGACATTTGAAACAGCAAAGTGATGCATGAATTCCACCTCTAGTTACATTTCTTCTGTCTTAGCCGTTGGTTTGCAGACAACAAAGTAGTGTATTTCCATCATAAATCCAGTCCATCTTCATTTATGTCAGTGGTTTAACTTAACAATAGGTGTTATCATGGATACATCTTACTTTAAACACCTTCCCCATTCATAACATATCAACATGGAGGGTTGCTTACCATGGAAGACTGGAGGGGGTAAAAACAATGATATTTTATAATATGTATTCACATTATCATGAGTAGTGAACACTGAGTTACATTGTTTGCTTGCTTGTGTGCATCCTCTGAGACAGCTCTCATCTGCGGCCAAGCTCTGTCAGCCGTCGGACCACAGCCACATCCTGAGGTGAGTCCATTAGACACTTATTAAAGCTGGAAAAGCACAGCAGCCCCACTGACTATCTGCGCTACAAAAACCAGTATGCATGTTTGTGTGGTGTCCAGCTGAACTTGGTTTGCCTCATCACACACACCAGAGCATGCAAACAGCTTTGACAAGAACACGCAGAGAGGCACAAATCAACGGACATAAATACACACTTTCTGACACACACACTCCCTCTATCGCTCTCATTGGGACTGTGTGCTGTGTTCTCCCGGATCTCAGTATGAGTCTTAGTGCGTCTCTTTTTTTTTCTCTTCTTTTCTTCCAGGCGGCCATCTCTGCTCGGCCTTGCCATCTGTTCTCCATGCTGTGGAACACGGTGCTCCCTCTGGCTGCAGGCGTTTTCACACGGTGGCAAAAATTGTCAATTGGAGTTATAAAAAAAACAAAACCCTCCATCCAGAAGTGATTCAGGATGTTGTTTAGACTGTCTTTTGGCACAGTTGAGATGTCCAGTGAGTCATATTGTAATTTTATTTTGCAAATCTAGTGCGTGCGTGTGTGTGTTTTAATGTTTTTGTCCAAATTTGTGGGTTTTTTTACGTACCTATATATGTGCGCTCATATCTCCTTTCAAACATTTTCAAGGTTTACTCTGAGTCTAATAATACAAAGGAGGAAAAGAAAGAAAGTGCTGATAGTAGTCTCTTTTCTTGGTGTCAAACACTACTTTGGATATGTTTATTACCTTTGAGGGTGCCAGCTGTAAGTGTAAGTAAGTTCCCATAGTAAAGAGGTGAATTCGTCCATTTTACAAGGTGGAAGTGGGAGTGATGCTGTACGGTTGTGTGTGTGTGTGTTTTTATCTACTCCCTACAAGCCAATTATTCTATTACCACAGCTTGCCACCTGCTAAGGTTAGACCCAAAAAGCAACAGAGGCACATGGGAAAGCTGTCTGCAAAGACTCTGCTGAGAGAGGAAAGCGTTTCGAAATAAAAATTTAATTTGTGAACAATTTTCAGGGTTTATAAAGCAAAGAGATTAAATAATACAGGAGACTGAATCTGTATAATCTCAAATTTACTTCAATCTATTCATCTGCCCATCTGCAAACACTGCACCAAACCGACCACCTGTTGATATTAGGTATGCTCATGATGACCCTGAGATATTTGAACTTTAGGTAACATTTTCTATGAAGAACACATCTGTAGTATTTACGTTATGGGGCATTCAGTGAATTTTAATGCATTCATAATGCTTAATGACTACACTCATAAATTATAATGAATCATAAGTTCAGGGGCCTTATGGATGCTCTTATAAACTAGAGGTTGACTGATGGGGTTTATAATACATTATGACTAACTATACTTACTTATACTCACCTCAACAATCAACTGTAGTAAGGACTCGTGCTAAAATAGTCCATGCAGTACTCTAAGTTATAACTGTGTATGTTAACTAGAGTGAAGTACAAAATTGATGTATCTATAATAATGCATGTATCATCACAATGTTTCATTGTTGGTGGTTAGTGTAATGCACTTTCATGCATTTAAAAGAATCTGTGCTGTTTCATAAGTGATAAAAATGTAAGATGCCAAAATGCAGAGAATTAAAAGTAAAATTTGATGATATGATATATGATATGATGTATTCAAAGTAAGAAAAAGACATATTTTTACTATGGGATGAAAACAATTAGTCGGGCATAATCTAATAATTTGCTTTTAATCTTAAAAATCTGTTCATGCCTAACATTGTGTTTTACTTTATACAAAAGTCAATAATTAATTTTGATAAAAAGGCCTAAATAAACAGATCGAATCAGAATACAGTAAGTTTGGATCTGAATAGTGGAAGAGAGGAATTAACACACACACACACACACACACACACACACACACACACACACACACACACACACACACACACACACACACACACAAGTAAGGACAGATGCATGAGCAAGGACATATTACTGCACCCATCTATACACATACACACACACTGGAGGTCCGCTGTGCCTCCCAGAACTTCCATCTGTTAAACCAGCAGTCCAGGTTGGTCTTAATGAAAAATAATGAGCCTTCACTAAATAACAACAGCTTGGATGGATTTCACCTCCACTTCAGATTTTATTAGAATTGCATGGACACTAGTTCTTTTTTCAAGTTACAAAATCCATTTGTTTTATTTATCACACCAAAGTCTCCATGTTAGAAGCACAAACCTGCATTAAATGGAGCTAAAAAGAAACTCCTTCCATCAAATCATTACTTTTTTCTCTGATAAATCAGAGCAAGACATGACTTACTATCTAAAAGCTGGCATAGCTTACAAAAAACACAACTCTGTGTGTGTGTGTGTGTGTGTGTGTGTGTGTGTGTGTGTGTGTGTGTGTGTGTGTGTGTGTGTGTGTGTG
>JBBPCS010004159.1:0-11584 GCA_037974645.1 Hollardia meadi
TGCCTGGCACTATAGGGCATCCAGATCTCTCATACTGCATGTCTATGTTGCTGGACAGGACAGGTTAAAAAAAAGAAGGGAAAAAATGTCACATAATTAAAAGTACATAACTATTATTAACAAAATGTGCTTATTATTATGTACTATTCCTATTGCTGTGGAATTACTTCCTGAACCCAGGAAGGGGAGTGTCATAACAGTGCTTTCATGGGTCATTTAATCAGGATTCAAAGGTTGCAGGATGTAAGCATGAGAGCCACCTAGTGGTGCTCCAGCTTTATTACACAAGCTCTAATGAACACCAGTGTCTCATGGACATTAAATGGACATTACAACAACAACACAGCTTAGTATTAAAAATCTGCATTGTTTGCATTGTTGCTGTGCAAAACCTTTAGAAAATGCAATAACTACTTGTCACCAAAAAACGGATAGAGGATCAGATATCGTAGTTAGCATATTCATTTTTAAAAAGTAAGCAAGTAAAGCAAATCTATACAAGACATACAGAGAATAAGCTAACAGACCCACAATAAGTGAAAGAAAAACAATATATCATGAACACAACTGTCATGAACTGCAGACGTGTTTGATAAGAAACTGTGAGATCTAAATCTCCTGACACAGGATATGTTAGATCGTATCAATGCTGGCTGTTCTGCCAAAACGGAAGAATACAAATCACTGCTGTGATATAAACACAGTAGTAAACATGTGATGGCCGGCCGAACAGGAGATTTCGCAAATGAGTAACAGAGCTGCTGAGCTCAGCTGATGTTTGAACTGGAACTTTTTAGCACGCCGCAGATAAGTTCTGGCTTCCCTCAAACGCTGATCGGGCACTTTTTAAGCCCACAAACAATCGCTGCACCCTGCGACAGAGAGAAACATGTCCGCATGAACTGTTTTATTCTGTTGGTTTTCTTCTAATGAGCTTATTCAAAGACTCTCTATGCATTGTGAAAACCTGCCTTTATTTTATGATGGTGCTCCAGTCATGAATAAACTGCATCATTCCATGTATGGCTGTAGATGATTGACAGTTCAATCAGATATCAACATCAACCTTTCCTACACCTTACTAGACAAATCTGTGAGGAAACCTTTCATATATATTGCTGTTGTTCTGGAAACATCACATTACTCCTGAACTTTCCAGCAAAAGTCAGATTTGATGAAAATGTAAAAATCCTTTAATGTCTATAGTGGCTTGCTCTGAATGACCTTCGTCTTGCATGGAGGGGATGGATAAGTTTATTTGTGAGGGTCTAAGTTGACATAGTTCTGGGCGTCAAGACAAAAGAGGACATAAAGGTGACTGCACTAAAGGTTGAGGATGTTTGCCTCGCAATTGTTTCCTCGATTAAAATGTTTAATGTTCTGTCAGGACCTGTGCACTTTCTCTCTCCCTGCTCACTGTTGACGACTGCAGTGTTAGCCATCAGTTATCAAAGAGGTACTGTGTGAAAACCTCACCGCTGGCCTATAAAAACCATCAAATACCACATGTACCACGTGATTTCGGTGACACTGATCACTGATCCCTGTGCAGCGACCCGGTCGTGAAGTGGAAGGAGATCAAGGAGGAATTAAAAGTGGAGAAACTGCTCTGCCACCCACGGAGATGAATGAACTTTGAAGCAGTCGTGCGTGGTCCTCGATTCAATCTATCAAGCATGTACAAAACTGCAGAGTGTGTGTGTGCATTTCTACACAAAAGCATCCTGTTTGACGTGCATAGCTTTTCCAGGAAAAAAAACGACAAAACATTGCAGGAGAAACGCTGTGATGTCTGCCTCTCACACAAATTTTAAAATGTAACTTTATTATCCATAGAATCATGAAAACAAAGAAGAGGTTGAGGTTTGTTGCTCTATGTGCCCTTTGAATGTATTGATTTAACAAACAATTGTCTAAGTTGGCTTGAAGACTGCATATGGTGAGTGTGAGTTGACCCACAACATGACTTCTTGTTTATTTGATGAAACTTTACGTGAAGCTTAATAAGTTAATCCTATGTAGGGTTGCCACTAGTGAACATTTCAATATTCATGAAACAATTGTTTAATGTGCCTCCGAAACAGCCGAAAAAACTGATCCCTTCTACTTCCCACCAGCGTCCTGAATGCAACTTAACAGATTTTCTGCACAAGTTGTCATAGCCACTATCCATAAATGGAAAATTAATGTGTAACTTGACGCACATGTCAGCTGGTATTTGTGTTGTTTTCAGTTACGATTGAATGTCAAACAAGATAATAAAAGAAACCTCATTCTCTGTATGTACTTGTTCATGTTTTACATCATGATACATATCACATCCATACAGGGTCAGAAGTATGCAGCTCAAAAACCAAACGATGGTTGATTTGTTATGATACAGAATGGGGAAAAAACACAGATAATCATCACATTTGAGAAGCTGCTGCAGGGAGAATATTTGTTTGGATTTTTTGCTTGATTAATTATCAAGCTGATTTCTTAATGATCGATCTAATTGATTCATCAAATAATTGTTTAAGCACTAGCCTTATATATTATGAGTTTTAATAATAACAAAAAATAATATTATCCATTGTAGTAGTAGTAGTAGTACCTATAATAAGAGTTGTTTATTTATTATAGCCCAATATTATCATTTTGGAATCTGGACTGGTAAGTGAAAATTAATATTGCAAGCATCCTCTTAAGGGTCAGTTATGATGTCATAATATTCAGTATTATGCAGTCATGCCAACTCATATTTACAAGTACATGTTTGGTAAACTTTGACCTATGAGTAATCGTCTAAAAGCAACAAATGGTTTTCATTGATAAATGGCATAATTCATAAAAAATATAAACTGTACAATTTGATGTATAGGTTAAAATATTTCTGGTATATTCTGGAATCACTCCCTACGATTATTTTATTTGTTTATATATACACACAAGTCAAATTGTGAAGTTAATTTGGATGTTATTTACTTTCTTTCTTATTTAATGGAAACGGCGGCTCTGGCCCTTTAAGAGAGCTTTGGATCCATGAATGAAACGCAGCCATTCATTTAAAAAAAAAAACACAAGGGGCGGACGTCAAAGCAGCCTTGAAGACGATTGGGCCGCGCGTTGACTGACTTTGCGTTCTAACCAATGGGCGGGTAGCAAATGGCTCGGTTTAGATCCAGCCAGCGGTCCGAGCTCTTCATTGAGAAAAACCCACAGCCGAGTGTGTCGAGGAGCTGCTGGGGATGTAGGGGAGGAAATCTGCGTCGAGTTCATTTCCTCACACTGCCGAGAAACTCCACATGTAAAGTGAGTTCTGCGTTGTTATTCTATCACTTTAATGACAACTAGCGTGCTTTGCTTTGTTACATAACCCGTCGTCGTCGCGGTTTGTTGCTAGCAGCGAGGGAAGCAGATATGGGTTGAGAGGCGAACGCCATTTTCTGAAAATCAATGTCAACATTGCGTCCATTTCCCCGCATCTGTCAGCTTCACAGAGCTGCATTTCCGTCCCAGCAGCTGTCTTTACGGCCTGTTAGCATCGTGAATCTTTCTCTGTGCTCTGTGGCAAATTTCTCAATGGTGAGCTGTCCCCCTCCCTCTGCGAGGATCAAGTTTCACTTCATTGAGAAAAAACAAGGAGGTCGCAAGATACGTGCTGTTCTCTGCTGTGCGTCACGCCAAACTCAATTCACAAACCTTTTTTTGTTAATGTAGTTTTTTGTTAATGTAATCTGTTTTATTGTCGACATGCCCGGTTGAAAACACCACGAGTTAGAAGTCAGACATACGTTTTTATTCCTGCCTTGATGTAGTTACAGCAAATTGACCGAACGTCCCTTACAATTACCGCTTGTGATAAACAAAAGCGCTTATAGCTAGAGGAGTTGTTTACCTACGGAAGCCCACTGAATTCAATAAGGTAAAAAAAAAATCCTCGAAATCGTGACTTCCGTATGAGAGAAACTATCTTACGTTGTTTGTTATGAGTCCTTCATCAGTATAATGTAGTTTTTTTAATGGGCCTAATTGAATTTTATCCTCATCCTGCATCGAATTTAGTTTAATCAACTTAGTAGGAAATAAATTATTGCTAGACCATAATTTAAAGGACTCTGCTACTTTAGTGTTGCCAAAGTTTTAATCCATGTTGCCATCAGCTGTGCTAATGGGAAGGTTTGTTTTTTTAAGGTTAAAATGCAAAACAAAAAAAGTTAGAACTGTTTCATGCTTTGGAATATTTTAAGTAACATGTATTGTATGCATGATTTGTAAATGGGTTAAAATATTGAAAACAACAAAAATGAAACTTTGTATTATTATTATTTCCAAATATGTGAAGTGATTCCTTCAATTATCCTCCAATAATTAGATCCGTTACATCCACCCACGCTTCAGCTGTGCATCGCATCATGTTTGACTGCTCTTTCTCTTTCTGTGGTGGTTTCATTAAAAAGAAAGATTTGCTCGAAATACATTTGTTACATCTTGCCAATGAATCACACAGTAAGGTCACCACGGTGCGGCCAGACAGAGGGAAAAGTCGTCACATTTTAATAGACTATACAGCTGCTTTCTGTTTATCTCCTCAAAACTAGCTCCCCCTACTCAGAGCTTGTGTTCATGTCAGTTGGGACCTTCCAGGAGGTTGCATAATGCTGTGATTGACGACAGGGCATTTATAGCCACTGTAAACCCATTTGTGGGGTCTTCGAGGTTAGAGAAACACACGAGATACATGAAAGAGAGGATAGTAGATGTCTGGGGGGAATTAACAGGTTAACCAGGCTCGCATTGGGCATTCAAATATATTTGTCTGACTGATATTTTCCCTGCTGTGTTCTCCCACCCCTTGTAATTCCAGGGTGAAGACTCCTGCAACATGGATGGCTTTTATGACCAGCAAGTCCCTTTTGTGGTCCCTGAGAGTGTGAGTTTCAAACATTAAAATACATGTCATACACTTAGCACCCCGTGTAAGAGAGGCCGACCGAGGATTGGTTACATCTTAGTGCGCAGTTTGTGTTCACTAAACGGTTTTGTTGTTAAACTTGTAGAAATGTCACATAGAGGAAGCAGAGAAATGTCTCAGCGAGCGGAAGAGGAAGTTCATGGACACGGAGCTGGCTCAGGACACAGAAGGTAGGCATGCTGGCATCCCAGAGGGAAATTGTGATTTTTGGATATTGGGCTATAGAAATAGAAATAAAAATAAAATAGACCGTTTCCATATGTAAGAGTGTACTACGTCAGTATTTAATGGTAGCTGCAACTCTGCTACCAAATCTTTCACCTAAGATTTAGAAATTGTAGCATTGACACAGATGTAGGCTCATATTGTACAGGAATGAGTTTTGAAAACTACCATGGTATTTCTGTGACGGTATCACGTTATTTCATATCTTATCTATATTTTACCTCTTAGATGTGCGCCCATTTTAATGCAGTTTTCATAACTGTCTTGCAGAGCTCTTTCAAGATCTGATCCAGCTCCAGGAAATATGGATCGCAGAAGGTGAGATCTGCAGACGTTGTGTAAAAAAAACAGTCTAAGGGAGAACCAAAAAAAACCCCCATGAAACACTGTTTGCAATTCTCTAATTTAAAGCACTCTGGTCATGACCCTTCTACAGGGAAATGTAACTACGAGAAGAAGAGCAATATGAAGCACTAAATCACAATACCTAAGTCTGGGAATGCACTGATATACTGTATTAGGAGATTCAAGGGTGACGTTTTGATGAGAACTGTCCTTTAATGTCCTGCTTTTTCCCCTCTCACAGCTCAGGTTCCTGATGACGAGCAGTTTGTTCCAGATTTCCAGTCCAACAACTGTGAGTAGCTGCTCCTCCTTTAATATTTATAGAGAGAGCGCTCAGAGTTGTACAACAGGGAGCGAACATGTTGGAGAATAACACACATTTTTTATTTATGAATGAAAATGACTGTTAAAAAAAAAATGGACAGAGCTTCTTTGGTCTGAAAAGTGTAGCTAATGCAAAGTGCTGTAAACCTTCTTTCTAATGGCTCCACTGGTTTCAAAAAGAAGTCTGATTGTATGTAAACTTGTGGGAAAGGGACCCTAGTTCTTACTTGATTTGTTACCTCAGTAACCAGTTTCCTAATGAGTTTATGGTCTTTGTTGCTGGTTTCAAGTCTTCTTCAGCACAGCATGATGTTCATTTTGTAAATGATTTTTTTTTTTTTAAAGTGCGTGAAAAGACCAGCACCAACATGTAAGCAGTACTTTGATGCTATTTTATTGGCAATTTAATCTAAAATAATGTATCATGTTTTATTATCTGATCACATGTTCTGTGAAGTAACCACTAACAAGGTGTCATACAAATGTAGTATATGGGAAAAATCAAAAAAGTGGCCCAAAATGTTTGATTTACGTACCTTAATAGTGCTTAAATTTGACTCTTAAAAAGTACAAGTAGGATAAAATGGAAATAATAACAAAATTATACTTAAAGCATAGTGCTTGAGTAAATACACTTTGCCACCTTAGCTCATCAGTGAATGAGGCAAGTGGCAAAACACATCCAGTGCGAATGAGTATAAACCATGTTCTATCCAGGGTCAATGTTGTACATAAAGTTGTGTTTACAGTGTTCAGTTTGATTGGCAATACAGTATATGACCCTTACACATGCTCACGGATCTGTGCCAGTGAAATGATAGGAGTCATATGGTACAGGAAATGAGGTGGGAGGGGAGGAAGGGGGGGGGGGGTTGTAAAAGAACTTCCAGCAACTCTACCTGTCCCTTAAAAACAATGATGTCACAGATAAGATCCCAATTGAGGGAAATGGTCCATTTAGTGCTGCTGCCAAACACATACTGCATGTATTTATTGCTGCCTGATAGCTGCCTCAACAAAATGACCCCCGTGTTCTGACAATAAATCTGAGGACGATGGCGTCGCGGATGGAAACATTAGCGGGGCGGTGTCGTCACTGCAGTGTGCTGCTGTGACTCTCGCTGCAGATTCCAGGAAGACTGAAATCAGATAGGAGGCCGTTTTTTTTTTTTTTTTTTGATTTAATAAAGAGTGCTAAAGGCTGCTCAGAGGCTGGTTATCTTTTCCCATTTTTGAGGAATTAAAGTGGCCATATTATGCTCATTTTCAAAGTGCCAAAAACTACATTTATAAAACTCAACAGCAATGTCTCTTTCCAGAAATCATGACCCAGTTACTCAAGATAATCCACAGACCTTGCTGTGAGCAGTTTCATGCAGGAACTGTATTTTTGCCACCATTTTTTCCCCACAAGCGAAGTGTCATCTAGTTCCAAATATGTATTATTGATTTTGGGCAGAACTGCTCCTTTTAATTTGTTGGTTGTTCTGTAGGAACCAGGCTTGTTCCAACCATTGACAATCCATTTTGTGTTTCAGACAAAATGACTATTATTGGTTGTTGTGTGTTTGCAGTGATGTGTCATGGACCGCCTGTCAGCAAAGTGAAGCGAGAGCCCAGTCCGTCTAAAGACCTGTCTCCCTGCAGAACGCCGCATGCTGACATGTGCCTTTATAGTTACAGGTTAAAAAAAACCCATTGGTTTAGACCGATCCATGATGTGATAATAGTAACATTTTGGGTGAAACACTTGAAACACAGGTTTTTGACAGCTCCTTCCTGTTTTCTCTTCTGTCCTCAGTGCCTGTGACAACAAGCCAGCTGGGCTCAAAGCTCTGACTCCTGTACAGTGTGGCTCCACCCATCCTGCTGGACCACCACCTGTACAGAGGCAGTTGCAACCTCCTGCCCCACAGCTGACTAATGACTGCTCCCCAAGCCACATTCCTGCCCTGAGCCCCCACCGCCACCACAGCCTCCCACCGGCCAGCCAAAGCCAGCAGTTTGCTCTGCCGCGTCCCCCCATTAGCTGCCCCACTGCATCTTTCAGCACAGAACAAAGGTTGGTTCTGACTAGTACTTTTCTATGATTCAAGCTGGAGTCAGTCCAAACCCTCAAACTTCCACTCGTGTTCTTCCACACTTTAGGTTTCAGCGGCAGCTCTCAGAACCCTCCTTGTCTTTCCTGCCTCCGGAGAAAACGGTGAATGCACCGTACCAACCCTCCAGCCACGACAGGCGGCCACTGTACCAGCGCCACCTTTCAGAGCCCCTGGTTCCCCACGGCCCCCGAGGTTTAAAACAGGAGCTTGTGGATCCACGGTACCCAGAGCCAGGGCTGCCTGCTCTGAAGCGGCCCCAAACCGCCTTCAACCATGTCACAATCAAACAAGAGCCGAGAGACTTCGGCTTTGACTCAGGTGTGTGTGTTATCTGCTACATTTACTTCCATTTGCTACATAGTTTTAGTAGTTTGTATTCAGAAAAGACTTCCAGTTTGCTCATGATGACTTGCTTTGTGTGTTCCAGAGGTTCAAACATGCCAGTCGTCATCATTTGGGAAGTCTTCAGTCTTGTACCAGAATAACAACGTCGGTGAGTTTGTGTTTTTGTCGTGGCGTCTGAGCCCATTTCCAGGAGAACGAATATGAACTTTTCTAATCACATTTAATTTTTGACCCCACAGGGTTTGGTCATGACAGAGAGCCTCATTTGTTCTATGACGACACTTGTGTTGTGCCAGAAAGACTGGAAGGTAAGACTGTTGTGTGTATTAAAATTTTACAGGATGGTTCTAAATATTCTAAATATTGTTGATAATCTAGGAGGAACATACCGAATTGTAACTATCTTCACGCCCATATAGTGAGAGATGTACTCATTGTGTCCTATGTGACCTATGTATAAGCAGGTAAAGTGAAGCAGGAAGGTTTGCCGTACCAGCGTCGCGGCTCCCTGCAACTCTGGCAGTTCCTGCTCACGCTGCTGGACAACCCAGCCAACAGACACCTGATCGTGTGGACGGGACGAAACATGGAGTTTAAACTCATCGATCCTGAAGAGGTCAGTCATTGAAACCCACACACACTGCACAAAAAAATAGTGATTTGGAAGATGTGGTTTAATGACCTTTTCTTGTGTTTAAAAAGTCACTTTACTAAATGAGAGAAACGTGTGAGGAAAAATGAGCAGGATAGATTAGACTTTGCCTATGCCTTCATGAATAGATAAAATATAGCTTGACTTATTAAATTATCAAACTACAAAAAAAGTGAGTACCAGGGGATATAAAAGTTCAAATTTTACCAATCAACTTCCCGACGATCATTTGAATGTATAAAGTGTGTGAGTTTATTCTGAAGTAGCTGCAGGCTTTATGGACGACAAACCTTAATATGAATCCAGCCGGATGTTTTGTTGATTTCTATTTTCTCGCTCCCGTCTTGTGTTCAGGTGGCTCGGCTCTGGGGGATCCAAAAGAACCGACCGGCCATGAACTACGACAAGCTGAGCCGCTCACTGAGGTACTACTACGAGAAGGGCATCATGCAGAAGGTAAAGGCAGGTCACGTTTTACTTCTCTCCATTAGCACTCTTACACATTTATTATGATGTGTCTGTTAGACCTTATCTTTCACTAACAAGAGTTTTCATTTTCATATTTGGGACTGTGTATTCTATTATGTGACAAAGACTACACACATGTCTACCACAGGAATAAAGCGCTAACTGTTATAGTACAGGCTTGTACAGCCGTCAACCCCTGGGATGGGACCAGGCATGGGGTCGACCGCTACGCAGGTTTAACAAGTTCACATTTGTGGGATATATTTTGAGTAAGGGATAAAAGGGTCAGAGGTGCTGGGTGGGTATCAGTAGGTAGAGTCATGGAGTAAAAGAAATCGTGCATGAAGCTAAAAACGATCGACTCTCCGGGTCTAAAACTACCCTGATCTTCCGCATTGTGGAGCCCATAGAGCAGGCACACTAGCGACTTCCGCCGGTCGAGCGGCTAACTTCTGGTTTAGCACTCCGCTAACTTGAACGGGAATTAAATCATTTCCCGGTCTTAATTAAATTACACCTCCTCTTGTCATGTTGCAGGTTAAATTTGCATAAAATGGTCAAATGATCAGCTTTAATCGTCCAATGAGCGATATTAATTTATTTCACCTCTGATTGGCTCGTCCTGCAGGTGGCCGGGGAAAGGTATGTCTACAAGTTCGTATGCAACCCCGAGGCGCTTTTCTCCATGGCTTTCCCCGACAACCAGAGGCCGAGTCTGAAAGCCGACCCGGACGCCATCTTGCCTCCCGGCGAGGACGACAGCTTCCCCCTGCCCAGCTACGAGGAGGAGGGTCCATACCTGGCTGAAGGAGGGGAGCAGTGCGTCCAGGGACTGGCTTTCCCCGACAGCTACCTGTGCTAGACACACAAGCTAACAGACCTCTATTATGTTGTTTTGTAAATTTACACTTTTTCTTACATTTCTAATTTGAAATGGTACAGCTTTTTACAATTTTACAACTTTTTTCTCAATATTTAAATTTTATTGACAAAGTCACAGTTTTTTTTGCCACCTGTCTCAGTGACCCTAATGTTTGGTTGTAGTTTAGCATGGCTGTCGCCGTCGTCCTCGCATACGTGAACTCTGGGATCTGTATTTCAACCAAAAAGTATCTCAAAGCCATGGCACTCTTTTACTAATGTCTTGGGTAAACCTTACTATTTGAAAGGGACTCACTTGTATTTTTTATTTTTTAGATGTAACGGTCCTCCTATAAACATGTATATTGATATGCCCTGTTTATTTTTTCTTGTATTCAAAGCTAATGTTTTTTTAGGCATTATATGAACTTGTAAGTTTTTCCTAAACTGTTTTATGACAAAGGTACTACTCCCTATTTTTGATTCTGTAACACTGCCACTATGATGCTAATAATAAGCATGGACTTTCTTACAAAACGGCTCGCCGCTTATTGTGCTGAGGGGTTTCTGCCTTTTGTATAGTTGAGTTGCTTCAATGTGTAGAAAAGGTGTATAATTGTATTTAAATGTATTTTTTCAAATGGCTGCATTTGCTTCGTGTTGTACCATGAGCTGCAGAGTTTAGCGTGTTAATGTATCAATTTCAGCCTCTCAGAAGTGCAATGACGAACAGCCTTCGGGTCGTGCAGATAGAAATTGGATGTAGTGGTATATTTTGCCATATGATCACGTGGGGGAGGTGGTGTATGATGGAGACTGGAGAAAGACACTGACAAATGCCAGATACTGTATGTGTGCCTTCTGTTGATCTGTACTGCTACAATAAACTATTTTACTCTTTTCTTTTGCCTCATCGGAATTGATTTCAAAAGTATTTTCATCACTTGGGGGGGCGGTGAAAAAGTAACAGGTATTCCCAGGCTTTTACACTAAAACCGCAGACTGCGCCTCATCTGATGCCGGAAGTTGAGCAGGGTTGGTCACATGATCAGGCCTGGTTCGTATTATGGGAGACAGCTTACCAGGTGCAGTAAGCTTTTTTCCTTCTCTTTACAAACAGCAGAGGGCGCTGCTGCTCCTTTAAAGGGGACATTTCATATTATGAAAAACTCCCTTTTTCATTGTTTTTGCACGTAGATTTGGGTATCTGGAGTCCCTACCGACCCATAAACGGTCAAATAAGACCACCCAGTCCGTTTTTTGTGGGCTGCCTGAGTCAGAAAACATGGGACCAAATACGCCGTT
>JBBPCS010004160.1:0-11583 GCA_037974645.1 Hollardia meadi
AAATAACTCATTAAAACCAAACTGATCAGAAAAATGAACACTTGAACAAACATCAGCGTGATAAGAACTACCTAAAACCATCTTTGGGAAAAATGTATTTGTATGTATGTAGTTTGACCCATGTTCTACTTGATATCATTGAGGGGGGGGGCTGCGAGTTTATGACCTATACTGCAGCCCACCACCAGGGGGCGGTCAAGATGTTTTGGCTTCACTTTGGGGGAGCTCTCATTCTATCATTGATTGAATGTACAAGACAAAGGCAAATTGTGAATTTAAAGTTAAGTTTGCTCAATAATGTACTTGACATTTTTTGCCCCAGGGGATAATATCAAGTTTCAAGTCAAGGTAACCATGTTGGCGTCCCAGGCAACAGAGAAAGAGGAAAAAGTTTTCAGAAGTTCAGACACTTCATCTACATCCAGAGTAAAACTTTTGGCTTGTCTTAACTTGTATAGAGTTAAAATATTGGAATATAGTGCAAAAAAATCCATTTAAAATTTCTATTACAGAAATCATCCAAACTGTGGCATCAACGTCAGCTGATATGAAACTGGTAACACTTCAATACAAACAGGTTATTTCAGGGCAAAGCAGTGACAACTGGTTACCAGTCTGGCAATTAACTGTCATCTTTTGACTGACAAGTTTGACTTGACAGCTGACATACCGTCCATGATGGCGTAATTAAGGCCATTATTTTATTAATGAACACCGATCCCAAGGATGACTAAACACTCCAGAGATCGGTGAATGCAGGTCTGCTGGTTATTCCTAGATCCCGACTTGTTACAACGCGTTACCTGGAGCCTCAATGATAAAAATGTTTTGAGATTTATAATCGAACCTAGTCTTAAGATGATTTCAGAACGGTGCGCTCATGTTCGATTCGTAAAAGATGCTGAGCATAAAAAAAAAACTTGTGTCTAATTTTTAACTTGCGCACCTGTGATCTATAAATCTCAAATCAACTTAAATTGACGTCACCTGCCTTGTGATTTCCCCTTATATAAAGCCAGCACAAATGAGGGTTTAGTCCATGGACCAAAACTTTTTGGAAGTAGAGATCATAGCGATGTTCAAGGAGATTGAAGCCAGTCAAGAGGGATTATTCGATTCCTGCATCATTAGTCTTTTAGATCCATTCTTAAAACTTTCATTTATGGAAAAGCATTTATAAATATTTACGATGTTGCAATAACACCTATGTTGGTGAGGTTCTGTCATTTTACGTTGGCTGAAAGCATTCAGACATTTTTTTATCCTCTTCTTTGTTATTTTGTTTGTTTTTATCTTTTTTTCTCTGTAAAGTACTTCGCAACCTTGTTAAGAAAGATGCTTTATAAATAACGTTTATTATTCATGATCGGTGCCACCTGAGCTCTCAGTCCTTGATTTTAAAAAAAACAAAACTTCCCTATAGAGCACTTGCACAGACAGATTAGAGCAGTTTTTTTGTATTTGCAAATAAAAGTTGATTCATGCTCATATACATATAATTGTGAAACTTTTAATCCTTTTCTCACCCATGGCCAACCATCACATGGAAACTGCCTCTCCTGAGGTTTCTACAAAGTCTGTCCCTGATTTAGTGAGTGATGAGTTATTGAGTGGTTGAGTTACACCATTGGTCGGTCAAATGTTGGAGTTTCCCCATTGGCCATTGGCTCTTTCAAAATTCATAGACATGAATAGAACTTAATGACATCTTCTGGACTACATTGACCATATGCAGTCCAGCCAACCTATACCTGGTTGTGACCTATTCTGATTTAATAACTTCCTGTGAAAAGATGTCAACAATGAAAACAGCTCGACTGACCTTTGACCTAGGTGCCGTGGCATAGACAGAAGAACTCTTGTTGTTGGAGACAATGTCGTCAGCCCAGGCCTCTCTGTCCTCGGCAGTGTTATTGGGCACAACAGCACTGAGGGACACACAGTTAAACATGTCAAGTTAGTAGAGTCTCTACTGATTGAATCCACTTGAAAATGCATCAGCTAAAATAGCATTTTTTTAATGTTTCCCAAATACATAGTTAATTAGTTAATAAAAAGTACAATAAAATTGATGTCACTGTGGGTATTACTAATGCTGGATAGTTGGGTTTACCTGCTTTGACACTGTGAAAAATCTCTGAAACCAGTCAAACAGTAGTTTCAGAGATTTTGTGGTTCATTTGTTGGTCCACGTATAGTACAGTATACAGCTGCAGTAGGTAGTGCTTTAGGAATATTATACATCTATGTCATCCTGTAGGTGCAGCAGTATAATTACTGCTTTTAAAAAAAATAAATAAAAAATGCTGCTTACTAAAATAAAGCAGTGAATCACTGCTTAGGGAATGTTGAACAGAACCGGCTGAACAGAAAGTAAGTTTGTGTTTCTTAGACCAACATTCCAATCCTAAGTGTGACTTTTTGTATAGAACAAAGGCAAATTATGCATTCAGGACAAGGTTAATGAGCATAAAAAAACTTGCTTGGGATCTACATTAGCTGTCATCTGAAAGGTTTACTTTGTAAAATATAGCCAGAATTTGAAGGTACCTCCAAAAACACATAGGGGGCAAGCATATCACGGGACTAACCAACAACTGCTGTCACTATACTGTCTGCTGTAGTAGGCTGTGTAATTAACTTTGGTTGTAGCTATAGCGACAGTGGAGCTAGTGGTCCTACAGCTCACGGAAGTCTGTCTAGATCGTGACCTCGTATCACAGGGGGAGTTATCGCGGGCAGTGGGGCTCTGCTCAATCGGGCTCCACAGCCTGAACACGGGCACAGCCTCTGAGACCGGTGGAGGCCAGATTGGCGACAGGAGATACAGTATGGTGGTGATTTAAAGGACTACGACTTTGGGGACGAGAGGCGGGACAGGAGAGAGGTGAAGCGGCAGAACAGCGAGATACCTTACAGTTGGCCATTAGCAGTGACCGAAAAAAAAGCATGTGGAGATAGAATATTTTCACATCTTACTCTGCGAATTGAGGATTTACTTCGGGCACGTCAGAGGTGATTTTGGAAAGACAAACCAAGATAGCTTCATTTTGTTTATGTCTCGTTTGAACGAAGTGCGTTTTCCAAAGATTTAAACAGGCAAATAAGCTCGTCTTATTTCGGTAAAAGTGAGAAACTTAAATTCAGAAGGCGTATGGTTTTATTTTACTATCTATTAAGGAAAATAGGTGTAAGAGTGTTTCCTTTCTTGACATTTTTTGAGTTTGTTTTGTTTGCTTAGACTAGACAAAAGGCTAGGAGAGCTCGTGAAACTTTGGGATGGGATGCTAACTGGTTAGCACACCAACTTCATTAGATATCTCTGCAATAGAATAACGTCAACACTGCCGTTTCTTCACATTCTGTTGATAATTTTTGAACGTTTTAAAATAAAATTATGGCCATATCTTACAAATTGCACCTTTAAAGAAGAAACCACAAGCCTAAATAAGGTTATAAATTCAATTATTGTATGAATATGGGTAATTATCAATTATTATTAAATAAAATAGCAGGTTTTCAGCATGGTTCAGGCGTCAAAATTGTTTCTGACTCATGTTCTTGGATGTCTGCGTTAGTGTGAGGCTGCCAGGACTTTAAAATCAACACAGAGGCTCCATCAATAATCACGAGCCGTCATCACATCAAACAAATGACACAAAGGTTGCTTCATACACAAAGGCTGTTTTCCTTTGCACAACTGGATGAAACAGGAAGCCAAAAGCAAGCAAACATTACATGCAGCGCCACAATTTATAGACTACTGTGACTTTCAAAACATGCATATTCACAAGTGTGCACACGCCATTCCACCCGCTGTTGTGCTGGTAGGAACGTAACCTTTTCCTGAACCCATAAACCTGCTCCCACTCTGGTATGTTTAAATACCTAACGCAGCTTCAACAGTTGACACGAAAAGACACACATACAGTGTTTGCTAAACGACACACATGCACACGCACATAAACAAACCTTTTGCAATTTAACAGCTACTAACTTATGTGTATTTATCGTTTTTTCATACAGAACAGGAGCCCACCAATCCGTCAAGTTATTCATCACTGCAGTGTGTGAAACACATAAACTGCTTTGTGGTCAGAAATTGTGTCCAGTAGCGATGCATGGATTGGCTCTGACGTCACCTGAATCCACCTGGATGCATACATAAATCATCCATCAATTCTATGATTGAGAGACATTTCACTGCACCTCTACCGGTCCCGATAGGTCAATGATTCCCACCCATTGGTACTTACTTCTACCCCAGGTGGTACATTTTGCAGCTGCCAGTGAGTACTTGGAAATATTGTAGAGTAACTTAACTAATTTGAAAGGATAAAATTTATGATTTGATTTTTTTTTTAAAAAGAAAGAAGTGCATCCATATATTGATTATTAATTTAGGTGTCATTTCATTTAAGAGTGTGTGAAAACTCGTGAGCGAATGAGCAGAGGAGGTGAAATAGTAATGGACACACTGCCGAAATAGATCACTAAAAGGATAAATGGTTGAAATGCAGCTTTTGCCACGACGTGGTTGTAACGCGAATGCAAACTGACCTAAACATAAACAGTTAAACTGTATGAAAATATTGTAACACCCACGATTATTTCTGCTTTTATATTATTCATAGTAAAACGACGTCCAGTTTGAAATGACTTAAGATGAACCTATTTGGAACACAACTGGCGGCGTTGATGTCGGGGTACTTGAGTTGACCAGACAGGACTGTCGCTGTAGGTCTTTATTGTGTTTTACTGATGTCGGAGTGTTTACTTTCACGATTTACTTTAATGATTAGAGAGGTTGCGTTGGCTGTATAGGACAGAGGATACAGAATTAAACTTTTAGTCTAGAGGACGTCTGCTTTTACTACTTACAAATAATCAAGTCACGTAGCTGTGCCTCATGCACAACTGCCACATCTGCGGATTATCTGCAGTGCCCGTGGACATAACTGTGATCTGCGCATCACTCACCCTTGGTGATGTGGTGTTGACACGCCAACAAACAGGATATCCAGAAACATGCAAAGTCTTTCGCACTATAATCAATTCTTCACTCTGGGAAAGTTCAACAGGATATAACTGAGGGATGAAACCTTCTCTTGCTGTGAGGTAAAATGTGAAAATGTCTGTTTACATAAGAACAAGACGAGCGAGAGACGGAGAGGGCAGGAGGGAGCCAAAGTCAAGCCGAGTGCAGTGAAACACTTTAATGACATTTGCATCTGTATCTACAAACTGGTCGACTGGTCGGCAGCCAAACCGCAACCGCCTCGACCGAATTTAGTTCGACAATGGAAATATGTTTATTCACATCCATGTCTGTACAGTAAATACGTAGCTATAGTCAGCAGCTTAACGTGGCATAAAGACTTCATTGCACATGCATTATAACGTTTTAATCTATTGTCTGTTTTACAGTTAAATTCTTTCAAATTGTTTAGGAAAAGCATGTCATGAGTACTTAGACATTAAAATGCATGAAGGAGTAACAGTTTGAGAACCAATGAGATACTCCAAAACTGCTTTTTTGTCAGATGGTGAAGTAAACACAAGTGCAATATGCAAAATTTGTGAAGTTCAATATTATGTCATAAAGTGACTAAACGCTGTTTGCAGAGACAGAAGCGATTCCTCCACTGAACGAGGGATCGTGTCTATCTTTTGTCTGACTGACACTTAATGATGTAAGTGAGGCTTTTTTTAGGCCGTGCTATCATTTGGAATCAATGTCCCTATTTAACCAAGACCAATAAACTGACCGGAAAAGATAAAATTACCTACCTAGCTACCAATTTACTACTTAAAGCCTGGCACTGATTTTACTGACAAAGCTCATTAACCCGGCCTGCCGATAATGGCCGGACAATAGTGAAGGAAAGCAAAATGCCACCTGAGGATGAATTCCAGACGAATGGTTCACATAAGGCAGCACTATTAAAGGAAAAGAAATGTAATTTGTTCATCAAACAGATGTAAAAGATCTTAAGAAATGAAGAAACATCAATTAAGTCCTGTAGTACTGCAAAGCTCGGGTCTATCACACTGATGAAACCACTGTGACTGCGTGTGATCAGAGAACCCTGACAAGTTCATTTGTCTTTTCTGTTTTTCATCTAGCTAATTTGCAACAAGAAGAAAACGTTTTGAAGAAAACGTAATACCGACCAGATTACGTTTTCTATTTCTATCGCAAGACACAATGTGATGTGATTGTTAACATTGAACTAAAACCAAGAACTTTTCCTTAACTTAAAGGAACGCTTTACCCAAAAACGAAACAACAACGTCATTATCTACGCACCCCTGCTGAAAACTTGACTGTGGTTTTGTAGTCGACAAAACATCTGTGGAGCTTCACAGCAACACAGCGTTGGTTTATTCTCCTAAACGACTGATTAAGCTGGGGACATGCTTTATCATATAAATAAAGAAATAAATATTCTAAGATGTTATTTACACCGCTTTTTAAGGGTTTTTCAAATCAATTTGGGATCATTGGGCTTCTGGAGACTTGGATTATCAATTTTCTTTTCTTTTTTACGTTTTAAAACAAATCCCCTTCTTCTTCTTCTTCTTCTTCTTCTTCTTCTTCTTCTTCTTCTTCTTCTTCTTCTTCTTCAGTTGTTAAGGAGAATGATTGAAATGATGTTTTGCTCTAAAAGCTCCAGAAATATTTTGTGGACTAAGAAACTTCACCTGAATTTCCATCGACATGTGGGTGAGTAGATAACGACCCAATTTTCATTTTTGGGTGCCATGTTTCTTTACCTGGGCAAAATCACAGTTTGTCACAGTGTCAATTTAAAGAATCCTGAAAATGGTAGTTTATGTTAAGTGTCTATGTAAACAGAAATTGGACTTGCGATGGACAGTTTGGAGAAAGGATCCCTGACTCAACTCAAGAAGAGATGAGGAGCCAGCTACAGACAGTTGGGGCTTCTTTCTTACTCCACACCACCAGAATTTATTATTTTTTTTAGCCTCAACTGACACTGACTCAGATGACGACATCGCTTGTGGAAATCTATCCGGAGTTGCTGGCGTTTTAATTTTAGCTGTCAGCTGTCAAATCGGTTTAGTTTTAGCACCATATCCCGATATAAGGAACGGATATCTGTTACTTCACCTCGCTGCTCAGTCACAATAACAATTCGTGCCGCTTCAACAAAAATGAAAGCATAGCTACTGAGAGGTGTGCGTGCGTTACTGTAAATGTAACCTTGCTTAACATTTCCGACACAAAGACAACAGTGACTCACTTTGAACTCGATTGTCCTGAGTCATGTAAGTCATTCAAACACGCCTGAGCTGAGACGTCTTAGCTTCAACTGTGACTAGCATGTTGCTAACTTGTATACAATGGCACAATGATGAGTGTGCAAGTTTGGAATTGATTAGTAGCCTCGGAACAATGTGGAGTGGCAGGTTTCTCTTCAGTGCCTCTATTAATCCACAACTCGCCAAACTAACCTTACCAAATGCTAAACCTGAGGGTGTGTTCCCTCTGTAATTTCATACAGCAGGGGTGAACGTTCAAGTATGTCCAATGTGACTTTGACATTCCCTTGAACTGCACGAACTGCTGTGGAGTCAAAACAAACAAAATAAGACGTTAAGACGTGTTTCTAAGACCCTGAAATCTTTAAGTCTTTGCCAGATAAAACCCTGGGCAAGGATTAAAACTAAATCCTTTAGCAACAACAAAAACATATTTAGTTTATGTCTGGATTTATCTCGGATCTGGGACATTCAATGTCAACAATTAAAGAATGCATTCACACACTGCAAATCACTTTAATAGAAAAGCTGATATTAAAGCTCATTTCAAGAAGTGATGAACAATCAGTGGATGAGAGGTTATAAAGAGAAATGACACATCCTTTTCATTCTGTTGTAATTTTTTTTTTGACTTTTCAGCTTGTTGTTCAGCTGCTGAGTTTTACCCTTGAGTAACCACTGTGTGCAGCTCTCGAGTGCCAAGGCGGTTCTCACTGTCAGCACATCATTTATCTATTTTTTTTATTTTCCTGTGCAAACACAGGCTGTCACTCCGTCTGGTCTATGACCACACAAATAACATGACTACATAGCATGTGACCTGTACAAACACACCGCCTCACCCGTGTTCACACAGACCCCTTTGCTCATATAATCCATGAGGATTAAACAGAGCAATGTGTCTTTGCTCCTTTGTAAACTTCCAAACTGTGCATTCCTCGCATGTTTGACGCTGCTAAATGCCCAACACCTTATTCATCATGTGTTAAAGGGTGAGGCTGCACTTGACTATTACATCAACATCACCCCAGTTCTCTCTTTAGTCCAATTCCAATTTGATTTTGGCAGAGATATTAAGTAACACTCTACCGTCTGGTGTTATGAGAATGTAACTGGTGGTACTGGCTATATTTAATGCTTGCAAGTGTTACATATCACCAGGACCCTGACAGTAGCATTGGTGAGCTAAAGGAACATGACTGTCAACACTTTGGGGTTCCTACACTTGTTTTTACTCGACAGGCCTACCTTTGAGGTATCGACCGAATTAACGACACCTCCATTCAATCCTTTTTTGTTCCCAGAACTTGAAAAAAAAAAGACTATTTGTATGGTTTTGCTCGCAGCCAATCACCGCAAGCATTCTTCGATTTAATGCACCCTGCGATCGGCCCACTACCGTGGCTACGGCCAGCAGCTGCATGAAGTCTGAGGTGGTGAATTCGATGGATTTCTTGACTGTAAAATAAAGATGGACGTCATGAGAGCTCCCCAAAAGTGAAGCCAAAATATCTTGATCGCACCCCGTAGGTGGCTGCAGTCATAAATCCCGCCCCTTCCATGTTAGCAGACGAGACAAGAGCGAAACTAAAAACTCAAAGAACGTGCCAGCTGCATGTTTCCCAAAGATGGATTCTGTCATTTAAGGTCGTTTTTAATCACGCTGATGTGTGTTCAAGTGTTCATTTTTCTGATCAGTTTGGTTGTAATTAGTTATCTGATGCTTAATTCACAGTTGAGGCCTGCTCAACGGGCCAGCGGGAACTCGATACTGCGGCTCCATCGCCCGCTCACTATTTTGGCCTAATTTTTGTACAGTGGGAGGATGTGGAGACGCGTCGTCCATCCTGATATATGTCAATGGATGGATTTGGCAGTTAAACATGCCAAGATGCCTTAAGATGATTAAAAATAAGGTATAAAATGAAGCACTATTGGTATCTGAATCTCTTTAAGGGTATTGGTACTGGTAACTTTTTAAACAACACCCCACCCTACTTGTATTGGACTATTGAATCTACTGTACCTATCTGCCAATATTGACTAATCACACATATATATTGGTAGTAATTCCGAAACGCTTTGTTTAAGTATCAGAATTTAAAGTGGATTATTGAATTGTTTGTTTAGTTTGTCATCGAGCCTGTATTGTTTACAAACGGGCAGTTTAGCAGATGGCGTTTCTAGCTCTGTTTATTGCCCTTCAGCCCCCCTCCAGCACATCACATGACTAACGGCTTTCACGGATCCCTGCCTGGATCTTTTCCACCGTCCTAGAACCTTTTACCTTTGAAAGAAAGTCAAAAGAGTTGCAGATTCATTTTATGTTGACTGCCTAATCAGTTAACTGACTAATAGTTTCAGTTCTAGAAAAAAAAAAGAAAAAAGAAAAAGATCCCAGTTTTCAAGTTAATGAATTGAGTCACATGTTTTCTTAGAAGCCCAATAGTGCAGCAATATGTTTGACAAATTTTCTAAAACTATTCATAAGTTATTTGACCGCATGTCCCTGCAAGCTTTAATTTCTGCATATTTCATTTGCTCTTTTGCACAGTTACACAATGAATTTTGTGGTTTTCACAGCAACCCTTTCAACCAAAGAAGAATCCAACTGTGCATGTGGCACATCTACATTAAATCAACTGAATCATCTAATTCTAAAGAAATTAATGAGGCACAGTGCTGGAAATAACCGTTTTAAACACTTTGTTGTTGCCTGTTACATGTCTGCTGGACATCTTTTTGCATGATGGGATCTGAGCTACAAGGGCACTGACCTCTCACTGAAGGCTCATCTGAGAAAGCATCAATTTCAAGCATCTAGTCTCACAATAACTAGACTACAACAACAGTGTGGGTTCATTTAAAGCTGAAAACTGAATCATTAGAAGCTTTAAAGGGAAACTGCTTCACTGACACACGCGCAGGCATGAAAACCGGCTCATTGTGCGGGCGTACCTGTGCAGCTGCTGGTTCTCATTAGCCGGCTTCACGGAGGCAGAGCTGTTCTTGGACTTCATCTTGAACTTTAAGAACTTGAACCTCTTCCTCTCTCCCTCGTTCTTGTCCACATCCTTCTCCGCCGGAGCGGCCAGGCTGGCTTCGCTCCTGGAGAACAAACTTTTCAGAGACTTTCTGGATGAACTCTTCGCCATGTCTGCCGGCTGAGGAAGACGTGCGGGTGGCGGAGTCACGGCCGATGATCCGGAGCTGGTGGACGGTGTCGAGGAGTGGAAAAAAACTGCACGGATGGCACTTGTTGACATATGACAGCTGCCCCTGCTGCTTCATTTTCGTTGCAGTACGCAGAGCTCAGGTGTGACGACACGCCCCTGAGCCCACACAGCCTCTGACACAGTTTTCCTAATGATCTCATCTTTCCTAATGACTCTTTGTCCACACGACCAAATCATACAATAAAAATTATTCATTTTATTTACTTTAATGTCCACATGACAGTGTAGAAAGTTACAAACATACATGTACAAGTACAAAAAATATAGTAGGCCTATTGAACCAAAAAAGCACCAAAAGTTAAAGTACCCCTTAAGCAGAATAGCTTAGGAATAATAAAGTTTTATTATCAAAGTTTTATTATCAGATTAGTATAATATTAGTAGCTATATTTGTCTTATTGTCTTAATCATATCTGAAACCATTGATTGCCAATTTTTTTCACGTCAAGGACCCCGAAACATACTATCATAGTGCTACTTGGATGAAATTATGGTGAAAATAAATGATTCCCCTTTTTGCTGGGGACCCCCACTCAAGGCCTACTTCACTCGGCCGACAAGGTGAATCCATGACTGAGTAAAAACAATAATGCCCTTAAAATTAAGGATGATGTCATCATTGGTTCAGGTTAGCATTATTGTGCCTCGGCGTAGTTAAAAAGTGGCCCCATGTACCTCACTCAATCAAAATTTTATTCAATTTCATTTAATTTTGTCAAATTGAATCCACCACACGGCGAGCACACTAAGTGACACATATCAAGTACACACCCCATGTCACGTGATTAACAGGCGACGCCGGTTTGTCAAAATGCTAAAAGCTAAAATGCTCACGGTGGATCCTCAGCGGTGATTTCTACATTTGCTACATTGTTTATGAACTTTTACCTTCAGTGAGGTGTGTGAGGTAGCTATGACAGCAGAGCCTCTACATGGACTGGTTATAGTGGGACAGAGAGGCTAAATAGACTGGTTATAGTGGAACAGAGAGGCTAAATGGACTGGTTATAGTGGGACAGAGAGGCTAAATGAACTGGTTATAGTGGGACAGAGAGGCTAA
>JBBPCS010004161.1:0-11583 GCA_037974645.1 Hollardia meadi
TGTGTGTGTGTGTGTGTGTGTGTGTGTGTGTGTGTGTGTGTGTGTGTGTGTGTGTGTGTGTGTGTGCGCGTGCGTGCTAACATGTGTGGGAGGGCACCTTATCGCAGGACACAAACACCCACAACCACACACTTTAACTCTCTCGTTTTTTGTTTTTTTTAAATCTGCATTTCTGTCTTGTTAGCTTCCCACTATGTTTAGCTCTCCTGCTGAAAGTGGCAATACATGACATCACATCAATGTTAAAGTCGGCGAGTCTGACGTAGAGTTTGACTAATGCGACAGACAAACTGACGGTTATGATCTTTGTCTGCGTGTGCATGTGTGGAAGGAGTGTACTTGTTGTGTGTGTGTGTGTGTGTGTGTGTGCGTGTGCGTGTGTGTGTGTGTGTGTGGGTGAGATCTGCCGGGTCATCATGCTGCGGGTCTTTTAAGTGCCTCGGAGGAAGATGGAGCGATCTTTCGGCCTCGGTGGAGAAGGTGTGTGACGACGCTCCGCTTTTACGTCCTCCCTTTATCTCATCCCTTCATCACCCGCCCCCCCTCCATCTCCTCCTCACTCTGTCACCAGCCCTGCTCCTGAGTTATGTCACATGACACACACACCGAGATCCCCTCTATATCACACTCTGACATACCTCTCCCTATGTAGGCTGAGGTGTGTTTGTGTGTGTGTGTGTGCATGAAAAAGAGAGACCTTGAGAGCAAGCTTGATTTTGAGACTTTCAAGATGGACAAGAGAAAGGGAGAATTGCTGAATGCTGCATGCGCTTACAAGTGTGTATGTATTAGTAGCACATAGATTATATATCTCCAGCAAATAAAAAGGGAGTGGGCCTGCCACCGGTGTTTTACTGTAGAGAGACAGGCACGAGGTTCAATCAGATACAGGACTAGATCACAGTCACAGTGAATAATACATGCATTTCATATTCATGGCTGCTTGTGCATTTCATGAATACCCTGCAGGATGACAGGACTGTGCAGGGTTGTAACTGCCAGCTATTGTTTAGCTAACGACAAAGAAGTAAAGGAACACAGTGGAAACCGCTCACCATTAGCGCACCTGCTCATTCTGTGCTGTCAGTGCTGCTGTAATGAGAAAACTGGGTCTGGCAGTACATGTGAATTGGTATATACTGTACACAGGCAGTTAGCAGGGGAAAGCTGAGTGGACACATGTGATCATACACATGTACAGTGAACGTGCGACAACACAGGGCTGCAAATACTGACCGTTTTAAATATTTCTTAACTTTTCGTTATTTTTTTCTTATTCGACAACTTATCTTTGAGTAAAAGGTTACAGCTTAAAATGTCTTAAGTATTCTGATCCAATGCAAAACCCAAAGATTTTCAGTTTTTACAATGATATGTAACAAAGAAGAGCAATAAATCCGCTTGGCCACATTTCTAATCAACCTTCAACCTAATATTTAACCCTCTCTGCAACATGCCTAACCTTAACTCTTACATAAACCAATATATATATTATATATATATATATATATATATAATACATATATATATATATATATAAATATAATATTTCTGCTCTTGTAAATATAAGGAGAGCCACACAATCAAAGACTGCCGTAGACGTTGGGTAGTTTAATCTACAACAATGCATCATATTCTATAAGGTTTGTAGCAGCGCTGTACTGAGAACCACATATCTCTAAAAAGTCACTTTTTATTGACCCCTGTTTTCAGCTTTGTGACAATGTGTTTTCCAGCTAATACAAGATGGTTTTTACATTATTTATTTACCTTAGTTGTTGCATGTCTCACTGGACAGGAATGGTATGCAAAATTGTAATTTGACAGATAAATGTAGTGCAGTATAAAGTACGACGTTTGCTTCTAAGATGTGGTAGCATAGAAGTTAAAGTAGCACAAAAAGGAAACAAGTAAAAGTACCTCAAACTTTTCTTACAGTACTTGAGTACTTTTTCCACCATTATAACATGACCCTTTAATCCTAAACCCAAACACTGTCATCGTATGGAAATATGTCAATTATTACACCCAAGTAGATGCACGGTAACATGTTGAAATATACAATCACAGCACATCTCAGCAGGGAGGCTTTTTATGAGGAGCAGAGGAAATGAGCAGTAATTCACTCTTCAGGTGCAGTGAGCACACTCCAGGTCAGCCGGTCTATCTATCTGTACCATCCATACATATGGATAACCAAACTTGTCTGTGCTCCTTCAATACAAAGCACAGTCTCTTTGTCTGGTTCACTACCTTTTTTTTTTATCATCCCCTTCCTCTCCTTATTCTTCCTCCACCTCCTCTCTCACATGCAGCGACACTGCCGGGTTTCTCCAGACATTTCGTTTTTCATTGTTTGCCTTTTGGTGAGGTGACACACGACACATGGTGGAGTGTAGCCACCGCCGGGGGACTACTAATAGAGGGGAAGCAGTCGGGGAAACACGGAGAGGCCAGGGTAGTGCAGGCAGGTAGAGTCGGGGTGAGACAAAGGGAAGTGGAAATGAGAGATTGTCATCAAAAGAAATAAAATGAAAGGGAGTCTGAGAGAGACAGACGGAACAAAGTGCGATGGAAATCTAAATTAAAGAAAGAGAAAGGAATTGGGAACAGTGGACCAGAGAAAGAAAAACTGAAAGGGAACGGGTCAGATAGAGGAAGTTGGAGTATACAGAGGGAGGATAAAAAAATATATATATATATGTAAAGAAGAGAAAGTGAGACAGAGTGAGGAGAGAAGATGGGCAGGAGGAAGGAGTGGCCATGAAAAAGTGTTGAGTTTAGTCAAACTGAAAGGGCAGCGGAGACAGAGGAGGTGGAATGAGGCAGAGAGGGATGAAAGAGTTTTTGCTACCTGAATGAATAATTCAATCGCAAAAACAAGAGCATCAGCAGAATAAAGCTTTACCCCCTTTACATCCAACCACACATGATCATACAGGACATGTATGGACATATATGTAAATAAAGTATGTACGGGTGATGTTTGGCTTGTTTCTCTCCTAAACAGTAGAATCATCATCTTGATCTTTCTGCGTATGTTTGCAAAGTGTTTGCGCGCCTCAACGTGTGCATTAAGCTCGGGTACCACATGTGGCACTCCAGCAGGACCTAACCGGACTTTCATTTAAATCTCTTCATCTCACAGGCCCCCGGCTGCTTCAAACCAGCAGCTCCTTTCTCATAGACCAGTAACTGTAGCAAAACGCAGACCAAGACAACTGAAGGGTGGGGAGAGGCACACAGGATGAAGAGGGGAAACTGGGGAGATGGGGGGTGGGGGTCTAAAACAAAAGCTGGAGAAAAGTGCAAGGCGAGGTAAAAGACAGAAAAGAGGAAAAAGGTTTTGAGTGGGGTCAAGTTTAAAAGAAAGGACAGATTTAAAAAAAAAAAAAAAAAAAAACTTGAGGATTTCACACAAAGACGTAATGTTAACCTGTAATTTCAGATGAGTGGGCCCCTCTCTTTGGGCATTGCTTCATTTGTTGAGTTGTGGCTGGAATGTGGCCAATAACCCCGCGCGTACACACGTGCCACACTTCGCTGCTCTGCCGAGTAAAACTAAAACAACGCTGATGGCAATAAGCTGCGAGGGGAGTGGTAGTAAAATGGATTTCTCTGCTGGTATATTTATTTCTGCCCGAATAAGTGTATCGAAAGCTGACACAGAATGAAATATACATTTGTTTACCCTTTAGCTGTATTGATGTCAGGCGGTTGGTATACACAGTAAATATCGAGTTTTGGTAATGTTTGAAAAGTGCAGCGCCGCACGAGTGCTGACCCTCTCTTTCTACCGTTTCATCTCTCCATCCATCTTGCCTGAAACCTGCTTGTTTATCCCTTAATAGAAATTCTCTATTGCAGTGCCTCATAAACAAGTTTCACCCAAATACAGCTCCAATATACTTGCACGCACGTACACCGTATTTAAAGGAGAAATCGAGCGCTGGTATCCTTTTGTAAAAAAACAACAACAACACTCTGCATCATTTGATTTGTCTTTAGTTGTATTACGTTGTTTTTGTCAAGTGTGTGCGTCTCCGTATAAAGAGAGTGTGTGGACCCACTAATAACCTGCGCAGTGGTTTTTATGGCGCATGCTATGTTTTTTCTCCAAGGGTGACATTCAATTGATCAGTACGTTCTATCTCCAGCTCTGTGGACATTACAGCCACCAAACAGCCTCATCAATCAGACGGGGCTAAAACAAACCCTGTAAGCATTTACGGTCTCTTCACACATTTTCTCTTTTCCCACCCGCACAGCTCCGACTCTCCCATCATCGCTCCCTCCCTCGTGCCCCCCTGTCTCATTTACTCTATCTGAGAGCTCATCTCCTTAAAACAGCAATGTCTTTTTTTCCCTCCTCGTGCCTCTCCCTTTGTCTCCCCCGTCTCTTCCCACAGATTGCCCTGCGCCCATCAGCAGACCTCTCTGTCTTCCCACCTGTCTGCCCGTCCTCCCTCCCTCATTTCTCTTTCTTCACATCTTCCCCCATCAGTCTTTTCACCTCAAACAACTCTGCCCTTCTCCCTCCTCTGATCGATAGCTTTTTATTTATTTATTTATTTTTTACTCTTAAAATCTCATTGGCCTCATTTCAAGGTGAAGTTCATATGAAAGAGATAATTTTCCAATCCTGCAGCTAATTCAAACCATTAATAATGTATTACGGATGAAGTAGTCTGCAAATAGACACACCTATTCTCTGTGTTGATTCTTTAACAAATCAGATAGATTGGCAAGAAGGGCTATGTAAAGGTCAAACATTTCTAACAAACACACGCACAAACTGACATTTTCATTAACAGAATAGATTTACAAAAGATATGAAATTAGAAAGAAGATAAGACGTGTTTGCCTTTCTAGAACACCTACAATGAATGCAAGCAAGAAATAGAAAATTGGGAAATAGGACAGGACAGATGGGAGGATGGGGTGAACGATGGGAGGAGAGATGTAGGACCAGCTGAAGGGAAAGTGTTACACGGTGCTTTGAAGGGAATGGAGACAGGTGGCAGGTTGGGTTGCTGGTGATTGACTGATGTTCAGGGCAGACGGAGATTAAAGCAGAGCCAAGAGGCCACCTTAGACAACAGAGGGACAAGTGGGACAGGTGGGAAATAAAACAAAACAGGAAGGGGAGCAGAGAATATGGAGGAGGAGCAAAACGTGTTAGGAGGGTATGTCAAGTTAAATTGCATAAAAATAATGTTCATTCTTTTCAGGACAATATTAACTAAATTAAAATATTACCTTAAAAAACGACTTTATCGGTACCCTTTTCAGTCCTGAGTAGCGTCTGCAGGTCTTTCTCTAAGGCCGTTTGCTTGTAAGATTCAAATCCTTATTATTTGTTTCCATATGTACAGCCCCAACGACCTTCACCAAGCCTGTACATAGCCTGAAAGGCAAAACCCAGCGCAACAAAAGCTGAAAAGCACTTGCTACACCACTAGTTGCTGCTTTTACAGTAAAAAAGAGACGTCACATATTGGAAGGAGACACCACTCCCATCCGTCCTTGTGTTCTTCAAGCTTGAAAAAGACATTCCAGTCTTTTCATTCCATTAAATTACAAAATTTCAATTTCAGACTTTTCAATACATTCTGAGTAAGATTAAGTTACAGAGTTGAAGAATTATTCATTATTTCTGGAGTGGCTTGTTCAAGCTAGCATTCCTTTATGCCTTTGGAGATGGGGCACATTAGCCCCTTATTGGCTGGTATCTGACGAAGCTGACTCTTTAGTTGAGTGGTTCATTTCAGACATTTCAAGGTTAAAAATAAATTCATGATTTGCAGTCTGGTTGGGTGAGGTTTATATTGTAATTTTGAGTGATTTACCATACTCTTTTTCTTTTTGCATTACTTGATGCATCCTCTGTTTGTCAAAACTAAAGGGAATAACTTCTATCCAATTACTCTTTGCCCTTTGGTAGGAGCCCAGTGATGACCTGTGATATATAATCCAGCTTGGTTCACATCCAGGGATTATTCACACAGGAATGGTTGGAGAAAGAGGAAGGGAGAGAGGATAAATGATTACAGGTTTGGTGCAAAATAGTGGTGGAGAGGGGCGAGAAGGGGGACAAAATAGAAAAGGCAAGAAAAAGAGGAAGAAAAGAGGAAATGGGAAGCAGAGGGAGCAGCACAAAGAGAGAAATTGTAGCATGTAAGAAACAGTGAAGGTAAGGTGGTTAGGGGGAGGGAGGGTAAATGGAAGAGGAGGGGGCAAAAAAGGATAGATGGAGAGAGAGCAGATAAGCTTCCTGGGAGGAGAGGGGATGTTCAATGGGCCATCTCACTCTCAGTATGACATCTTTCCACTCAAAAACTAACAGGTGCTAGTGATACACACATGCTCACATATAGACAAGCACCAGCAGAGCTCCAGCAGAGCCTACGCCATGTTTCCCCCCCATTACACTGACTATGCACAATACTATGCACAGGGTCGGTTACATATTTGGTGTGAAAATGTTGACTTAAATGAGACTCGATGGAGCAGAATAAGAGCATGTAGTTTGTGTTAGATTTCAAATGAATACAAAAGAAAAAATATCATATTGTTTGGACAGGATGGAAAAACCCACTTTCCACTGGAGTGGTCAGGAGGCCGAAGGAATTAATATGCTATGCTGTACTCCATCTGGTTTATGACCTTATATTCATTTTATATGCTACCGGCATTTCAGCATGAGGTCATGATGTTTGATTATTCCTGCAGCACAAGTCCTGAAAGCCTGTTTTTGAAAGTAGGAACCAGATCAGTATACAGTATAGGTGATAAAGCCACAAAATTATCCCCCTAATGTTTGGAATAGCATTAAAATGTATAGAGATTTATAGCAGTACTGTTCTCACATAATCAAGACTAAAACAAGTTGTAGTTTGGGGGCAAAATGGAATGAATTTTTGGCAAAATCCTGCAATGGCCCTTTAATTTTGAACTCAGCAAAAGGCATCTTAACTTCACAACCTCTCTTCACTATGATTTCTGGCACTTAACCAACACCACCTGCAGTGTGGAAGTGGCTCAAACTCTGCTGCATCTCACTGGAGAATATAATCTGGTATAATTGCTCCAATGGTCAATACTGTATAGGCCTATTCTGTTACAGAGGAGAGCTAAAGCCAATAAAGACACTTTTTGGAACATCTGTTCCCCTAATTTAGATAAATTCTTAACAGGAATATGAATTTGGAATGGAGATGCATCTTTGGCTGCGTCAGTGAATGGGTCATTATTCAAATCCAGTGGACATGATTACGCTGTATCTGCTTCATTGTGTTGACAGTGAAGGGCATGCACATCTGCACGTTCATGTGCACTCTCTGAATGTCATTACTGTCTCCTCTTAGGGAGCAGGCAGGTTACTTGGCTGCTGTGTCTTAGCCTGTGCTCCTCTGATAAGCTCAACTGCTTATCTCGATGAATGATTGAGCAGCATGTACGAATGCATGTGTGTGAGTGTGTGTGCGCAGCCACTCTATGACATTGTAAATACACCGGAGCAATTTTATGAGAGCACAATTTGATTTTATATATTTACCATCCGAGTGGGCATGTTTCCATCCAATGGGGAGCAATATATGATGTGTGTACAAGTACTTTGGCATCTTTCAGCTCATTGTTGTGGTTTTAAATGGGGGCGGCTTTTATTTTCCTCAAATAAGGGGTGAGCACCCACAATGTGAAGCAAGTGGTGTAAACACGTGCACAAACAATGGATAATCAATAAAGTTTAATTACTATTTCTCCACCGATCAGTTTGAACTTAGTGACTTTATGAGAGTTGCACTTTCTTTTTCCATTTTTACAAAATCTGACCTGGCGCCAGCTGCCAGACACGTCCCGTCTGAATTCAGCATATTTGTGACATCCACTAGAAGTGACAACCATGGTATTTGTTGATCTAATAACTAATTCTAGACCGTTAATGGGAAGGTTTCCCTGCTTCTTATCAGTTCAGGACATATAGTATGTGCTAATATGGATGGAAATTGCCTCACACAATTACCATCACAAACAGGACTGTTATCAATGTAATATTAGTCTATTAGTCATGCAACCTGATGCTGGAGTTAATGAGCCAGCGGCTGAGACGGTGCAACGATGGGCAATAAGACAGCCTGAAACCAAAACCATTGCTGCTATTGCCTCAATTAAAAAAAAAAAAAAATCACTGTTGCTGGACTAAAATTAATCATAGATATACAGTATCTCGCACTCCGTGGTCCAATCTCTCTGCCATTCTTACTGTGAAGCAGACAGCCACACAAACACAGTGAAAAGTTGATGGTGGCATCTCTAATCCTGCAAGCAGCAGGAGGGAAAAAGCCTTGTGACGGGGGTTTTGGACAGAGAAAGCTTGCCTACAGCGATGTAGAAAATCGTGCTGATTTCTTCGCTATGCGCACACACACATGCTGGAAACCAGACACGCGGACCTGCACGCACCACGAGCATTCACACACACACACCGCAGGTTCAATATTCTCTGCCTGCTGTCCCCTGCACTGGGATGCTCACGCAGCCTGAGGAGCATGGAAAAGAAAGGCAGCGAGCAGTGAAAAGGCATTTCACCTCACTTCGGGAGCGGGTGACAGGGCTCAGCTAGCACACACTGGGGCCCTGTCAGGTACGCACATACACACACACTCTGGGTGGCATGTGAGCAAAGAGGGATCTGGTTCAACCTGCAATGCGGCACAACTATTTGTGGAGAAAAGTTCAAAATAACCCCAGATGATGAGACTGTGCTTGTTGTAAGAGGAATTGCTTACAGATGTTTGATGGCAGTTAACTTCCGAAAGGTCTTTTAACTGTAACCCCTCTGTCTCACACGGCTCTCAATGCAATGTGTTCGTTCATGTGAGAATTTGCTCGTCTTTCCTTCCTTTCTTACTTCTGTGAGGAAGGAGCACTGAAAAAGTCTGGGCCTCTCTTTTGAAGTCTGCAGCTAGGGAAGGCAAGTTTGCCATTTGAAGTTTCCAGGTCTACTCATGGCCAAGCAGCCAGTCACTTGGAATATAAAGTGGTGTTAGGCCATCCCTTTTCACAATATACACTATAGCCTATATTCTATGCATGTTTCAGTCACAGCAGTTTTTCCACAAAATTCTCAGCCTGATGTCACATCACAGCAATGTGTGGCTCATAGAAAATCCCACTCACAACTGATACTTCCAACAGACTTTTTTGGGGTGACATAATGCTGTTGTCAGGACAATTTGATTGCACGTTATGAAATATATATAACTAGTCTGTTTGTCAGCTGAGTGTGTGAAAAGTCGCATATCGCAAAGTAAAGCTGTAGGAGAAGACAGACAGACACGATGATATTTTGACAGGCCAGTTCATTGCAGGACTACCAAGATGCTTTTTTTTTTTCTTTGATTAAAACAATTTAAATCCTCTCTCAGAGTCAATCCCCTTTAATTTCAAATGTCACACTGAATTTTTGGGAAATGTATAACATCCAAAATATTTCCATGTCTTTAAATGGTGTAAAAAATGGCCGCAGGTTATGAGTTACCAGTCCTGGATTTGAATATTTCGTCAGTATAAAGTTCAAATCGTTTTTACAGAATATATACAGTATATGTGTGATTCTGTCAGACTGTGGTATAAGATGATGTTTCCAGCCTCAAAGCTACTTCAGGGGGGGAAAAAACTGAAAGTTAAGGTGGTCCATTCACAGGTCAACAAGCCCACTAGTAAAACCCACTACTCGAGATGATTAGCTCTTACCTTCTAGTGTCATACACCTACAGGAAGCTTTTCCAGCTGAACTAAACTTAAAGTGATGCAGCGGTTGGGCTTTACAACCTGCTAATAGATAAAAGACGCAGGTCTGCTGCTGCTGCTGCATACAGTTTAGACTCATAATAAAACACTTGTAGCCAAGAGGCAAAACATGTAGGCACACTAAAACTATGAACGACATAAGAAAACATTTTGGTTATAAAAGACATAAGAAACAGACACAGACATAACAACTGTGCCACAGTCACGTAGATTTTGTGAAGAGAAAATGCTAACGCCATTCAGTGCTGTTTGAGTTCATTTTTTGAAGTCAACTGCAAAGAAATAGAGAGTTCATTAAATTTCTCTCATTCTGTCAGCGCTGGAGGAAATGTAGTTTCCCAGGTAACCTCAGGACAAGGATGAAGAAGCGTTCCACAGAGAGGAGGAGGGGAAATGAGGGGAGTCATGAGGCAGAAAAGCAGACAGATAAGTCGAAAAGGCAATATTCAAAATGAGTACCTCAATAGGAGATGTTCGACAATACAAAGGAAAACTGACATGGTTTAAGTTAATTCTACAAGGCAACCTTAAGAGAAAGTCACTCCAACCTTGTGTCTCCACGGAGCTGAGACATTCTCATTTGGGCCGTACAAGATCATATTTAACAGAACAATTCACAAAAAGTCAATCTGTTCTTTTTATCAGCTGGGTAATGAAAACCATGATCCTGTCTGAAGTCTTGAGGTGTTCGGCTTTTATCCTCCCGTCCTTTCACACACACTGCTCTCTTTCACCGTCTCCCTATACCTCTCAGACTGAAGGAGGAGGGCGGGGGTGAAGGCAAAGTGTTCTTTCCTTTGTGCCATTTCATTCCATCTTTTCTCCTCACTGCCCGAAAATGGATCCTTCACAAGTCAGAAAAACCTCCTTCACAGCGATTCACCAAGGAAAGTAGTTTTGTGTGTACATGACTTGTGTGTTGGCCTATGGACATCCAAGAGAGACAGTAGGGGGATGTGTTTGGGCTCCACATAAAATTCACAACAATTAAAAGTGCAACCTGAAGTTTAACACAGTGGAATGATGATATTGTCAGATCAAATTAAAGCCTGTTCAAAACCATCCTTCCAATCTCAATATAAACCCTTTGTTTCGCTGTTTTTCGTCCACCTCCATCTTTCCTCTCTCAGTCTTACCTTCCCTTCCCAGGCACATCTTTTACCACCCATTGCTCCATTACGAGTAATAAGAAGTGCCATAATGTCGTTAATAAAAAGAGCGATGCTGTTCATGACGGTTCCGAGGCTGGTTTTAATGGGCTCATAAAGGAGTAAAATCTTATCAAAACAAAGTGGCTTCTTACTGTGTCTTCAGAAGAATTCATTTCGAGAGGATTTGTTTTAAAGTCGTAGTGTATATTGTGAGTGTAAGAGGCTCCAGTTCACTTTGAATCAGAACCAGAAGAAGTTTGCAAAAAATAAGATCAAATACGTATATAAATATAACAAGGTGGTAAAAGTGGTCGCCTGCTATGCAGGAAATAAAAGCCTTGAAAATTAAAATTTTCCACCGCAGCAGAGCTGCTCTGTGTGTTGATCTTAGACAGCAGAGGGCATAGTTTCGTCATCTTGCAGATGCTTGTTGATGCCAAGGGGCAGCGTAGAGAAATACAGGAAATCCATAATACACTATTTTGCTGGGAATGGCTGCCATTGTTGACAGATTGCCAATCTGCTAGATCATATATATATATATATATATATATATATATATATATATATATATATATATATATATATAAAAAAAATAAATAGGTAAACAACTCTT